>MU224834.1:3421346-3434026 GCA_018584345.1 Thuja plicata | reverse complement strand
TTAGCTAATACACATCAAGGGAATTAAATATTATTTGGTTATTTGAATGGATTATCCTCACTTGAATTTAATAATTCAAACAATGTGAAAAGCCACCCATGTGGCAATAATTCATTTATTTAATTAATAATTCCTTCGTATTTGTCTCACCTTCCTCCATGAAGATGAAGGGTCGGTCGTTTCTTCCCAAGAGACTCTTCATCCTCTCTTCAGGATTTTCTATATTATGGACCTTCTTTCATTCATTTGAAAGAGCAATTTTTAGAGTACCTAAACTATAGTGAATTATTATCTCAATTCTCTCATATTTCCAAGCTTTTATTGCATGTTTAGTGTAATCTCATTTAGCTTAATGGCATTCTTCATATCAATTTAGTTTTATTTATTTATCAAGTAGCTTAATTGTGTTATCTCTTTCAAGTTTCTTAGCTTAAAATTTGCATCTTCATTCCTAGATTACAATTACATCTCTCATATAGAGTAAATTTCATTTCAGTTTTCAAAGCTTTCAAATCCTCCATTTTAGTAATTAACTATGATTGTTGGCACTTGTTCTGAGAGTAATTAAACAACCCAACTAAATAGGAGGCAATAAGTCGATTCGATTGATATTGTGGAATGAGAAATTCATGTTCATCTTCACAATTCAATGATTGAGCAATGACTATATTGTGTTGTGGCTGATTTAGAGGTCAACATTCAGACACATACATTTTGGCACCCACCGTGGGGCAGAAAATTGGTTTATGACCTCACTCTCAAAAATTTTCTGACAAAATTATGTACTCTACCGTACGTTCTTACTTCTCTGTGTACGAATTATCACGTGAGAATTCTGAGTGTCCTACACAAAGTTGTGCTTTCACTAGCAATCTCTCATGCGACAAAGCCACTTTCTCATGCCAGTGATTGCATTTCCTCACGCAAAGCCTTGTACTTCATCGCGTGAGACTTGGTGACAGTCTCTAGAATTTCACAGTTTCTGCAATTACTGTTACTGTTTTCCTGATTATTTTCACATGCTGCTATTTTTATCTCTCTGATTTCTTTGACAGCGTAATAGTGGGATGTAGGTCGCTTGATGAAGACATAAAATTGCTAATGGTTTACTTGCAGGATGGTTTTCGAAGATCATTTTAAAATATTGTGCTTGTTTTTTTCTTTCATCACATAGTATAATTAGGGCCTTGTTAAAATTTCTTGGGAATCCTGATAGAAAAATATGGGAATAGGATCTTCATTACACGAAAGTGATTCCCATGGATGAATCTGAGACCCAGATGTTGCTAACATGATGGAGACCTAGGGAAGCAAGGAAAGTTAACAAACCTTTAGCACGTTCACTTGTCAGGGGATCATGCTCTTCTCTCTTTGAGAGAATCAGAAACCCAAAAGCTTGTGAATTGGTTGGAGGAGAGTTAGCTCGGTGATGAATATGTCTTGCATGTTTGGGTAAGGTGAAGAGGTAGAGAAGTATGCTCTTCTCTTTTTGAGAGAATCAGAAAATCTTACCCTCAAATCTAAGCGAAGTTTTGTGTCACCTTTAGAGGGCCTACCAGAAGTTGAACTTCCGAAAATGACCCAAGTGAGTACACACCTATCGCCAGTGATTCTACCTCACTATAATAAAGTATTCTTTGTTGATTCCAAAGACTCCAAAGCCATGTTAAATTCTTTCTCATGATTCTGACTATCATCTTGAGAAAGCCTTGTCTGTTGTACTGAGTGGTGCCGCTCCCAGCCCTGCTTGCGGGGGTGTATGACTTTCAAGTGTTGGTATGGATGTGAGGCCCAAGCCCTGTATCAGGGACAATAAAGGTTATTGTGAATGAAATCCCACTAAAAAATTTCTTAGTTAGTTGCCTACCTAGATCATCTTCGAAAGGAGACATAATCTTTACGCAAGGAGAGGGAAGAATCTCTCCCCTAGATTCTTACCATAGGTATGCACCTTGACTCTTGAAGGTGGTATATGGTGCTGGCCCCTGCTTTAAGGGTAACCTTCAAACATATATTATTTAGTCCTTGGAAACACCAAAAACATGGGTGCCCTCTAGGGGGTTACAAGGTTGTGTGAGGTGCATGCATACACATAAGAAGTGAGGCACCTATTTTGTCTTATATACCATTTTTTGTAGGGATAACTAAGTGCTTGTTTTGAGTCTTAAACTATCCAATCATGATTAAATGAAGACTCCCATGATTCTGCCAAGTTACCTTGTCTTTGGTAGAACTGTTTGTGACTACTTCTTATGTCACTATTGCTTGATCAAAACTTTGTGCTTGTTAATGATTGCTTGTCACATTCAAACTAAGATTTCTGATCTAAATTGTCATAAAACTATCCTAAATCTGGAAATTCTATCAAAGAACAACCCTGACTATGTCTCAAAATCTGAATTTGTCTCAAAAACTGAGTCGATATGTCAAAACCTAGAGTTTTCACGTGTGAGATTCCAGAATCTGAGCATTTCCTCACGCGAGCTTTCATTTTCTCACATGCAGTTAAGAATTTACTCATGCAAACCAACACTTCCTTGCATGAGTCTATACCCTGGTGTCCCAAAATAGAAAGCTATTTCCTGGTGACTGATGAGTTTTTTGCTTGATCTAATTTTATTCTAAGGAATGATTGCCTGTTTCCCTATTGTCTGCAATCTGAAACTGATTGTCTCAAGTTGCAAACTGACTGATTCTTTCTCAAACTCATTTTGTCTCTTTGTTCTCCATCCTACCTTTCTTTGCTTTTGTACCCTGTAATGCAATAGTCACATCTCAGCTATTCTAGCCCTACTCTCGAGAATTCATGTTGGTGCATTTCACATCTTGGATGTTCTAGCCTTTATCTCCTTTTTGATATTTATAGAGACAGAATTCTGAGTTGGATCCTAAGTCCTCTCTCATTTCATCTTTGTCTATGCCTCTTATGACGAGAAGCGGCAACATATTTCCCACTCGTGGTTCCAGAATAAGTAAAGGTAGATTTCGTAATCAAGGAAGAGGTCATTCTAAACCTATTGTTCAATCTAATAGTCAAGAGGGATCCTCACGTTCCTCCTCTCCATTTAGTATAGATCCTAGTTTGAATCATAAACTAGTGTTCCAACAGTGCTATAATCCCTTGTTTCAAAGACAACCTAAAATATTGTTTCAAGATCAACAGAACTCATTTCTTCCAGATCAACAAAACTTTGGAAGGTCACTTACTTGGGTTGACCCTATTGACAATCCTCTCTACCTTATTGATATTTTTGAACATACCAATCCTTTTGATCCTAACAATCCTTCTGAACCCATTGACCCCTTTGACTCGCCAAAAGTTACTTTGGCCATGAACTCTCAGCTCGATACACACACTCACACTGAATCTATGCACATGGAACAATCCCACATCAGAAACATGGGAATTCCTTTCAAATTACTACAAGGTAAATACAACAAGGCCCGTGATCAATCTCAAAATGATCAGAATCAACAATCCCAAGGTGATCAGCAAGCACATCACCATTGCCCTCCTCCACATGACCAGAGTCAAGATCAGAACCCAAGCATTTATGATATCCTTGGTAATGATGATGATCCGATAACTCAAAATGACATAGATGCTACAAAATCTATTAAGGGTCTCATCAAGATGATGGAAATTATCCTTGTAGAAGATAAAGAGAAATATTTTCTAGAATTGGCAAACCAAGGAGTTAAGCTACCCCAAGATTTCAAAGTGGAAACACTTGTGACTAAACAGGAAGAGACTGAGACTACCAAATTGCAAAAGATGATTCAAGATATGCAAAACCAAATTAGCCAGCTTGTAAAGGATAAGGACAAACCCGTACAAAAATACACCACGGAGAGTATCTATCTTTTTCCTTTTGATAGGAGTCTTCATATACAACCTTTTCCCTAGGGTGTAGAACTCCCTAAGTATGATAAATATCTGGGTACCACAAATCCTTAGGATCATCTGAGAGAATTTGGGGCCCTATCTATGGAGTTCATTCATGATCAAACTTATTTAATCTGTCTCTTTCCCCAAAGTCTAGGTGGACCTGCCATGGAGTAGTTTTATCGACTACCCACTGGCATTAAGAATTTTGATGAGATCACAAATCTCTTTATCTAGCATTATTCTCACAATATACAACATCCTATCAACATCAAGGACCTTTGCAATCTCAAGAAAAGACAAGGGGAGCCATTCCTGACATTTCTCTAGAGATGGAGATAGCTTTGCACCAAGTATCCTCATAAAATACCTGAATCTGAGAAACTCAACATCTTCTTGGACAATCTCACTCCTGATTTTGGGTATCAGGTACAGCTTCAAGGTCCCCTCAATTTTGATAGCATGATTAAACAAGCATTGAGGATAGAGGCATTTATGGTTAAGAAAGGGGAATTGACTTTGCACAAAGATAAAAAACAAGGTTCCTCCTCTTCCAACAAAGATAAAGGGAAGTTTTTCAACAAGAATAGGAACATTGTGAATGATGGAGTGGTTGATAATGTGACCTTGGCTCCTTGAAAATCAGTTTTTCAATCTTACTTCTAGTATACAAGCAATCAAAACTGCTGCAAAGTTGCAACAAACACTCAGCCGCCTTCAAGATTCTCTACCAACAAACCTTGGGCCTCTCAACCCAAGCATGAATTCACTTCCTTGGGAGAACCAATTGATGTACTCTACAAGAATTTAGTGCAAAACTAGGTTCTCACTCCTTTGGACAAGCGTCCATATGATCTACAACTACAACCCCATTGGTGGAACGATAATGCATACTGTGACTATCACCAGAACAAGGGTCATAAGACTTCTACTTGTCTTTAGTTGTGCCATAAGAACCAAGATCTGATTGATAATGGTGATATTGTTGTGGATAATCATAATAAGAATTCAGATCACCAGGCATTTAAAGATCCCTTTCCTCCTCACGAGAAAGGTGAGTCTTCCAACACTAAGAACAACAATGCCAAGGTTAACTACATGCATACCACTAATGACAATGTCATCAACATGATTGAACCTATTGAAGTTGAGTATTGTGATGTGATTACTATTAAGGGGAGTGGGGATTCTCCCAAGCCTAAGACCCCATTTGTCTTGAGAGGCTCTTTGTCTCACCCATCTGAACCTGAATCAACTTAGGATTGCGCAAACATCGTTACCAGATCCCGCAGTCAGATCACTCTCAAGGGTCCTAAATCTCCTGCTACTACATCCGCACCGAAGAAACCCATGGATAAAGGTGTTGTTGGCCCTACCAACAAGACCATGAAAATGGTCCCCACACCTCCTACTACTAATTATAGCATTCTCGACCAGTTTCAAAGAACCAATGCTCAAATAACCATCTTTGAGCTATTGAAGATATCACTTACTCACAAAAAGATTTTGGATAAAGCCCTTGCATAGGCTAACATCCCCAACGACATTAATCCTAATCAGTTTCAATCTATAGTGGGTCACTTGACTTCACCACACTATCTGTCTTTCTCAGAAGAAGATGAGCATTTGGTCAGCCACCTGCATAATGCCTATTTGCATATAGAGGTCATGATTGGCCAAAAGTGCATCTATCACATCCTTATTGATAATGGTGCTAGCCTCAACATCTACTCTACTCACTTGCTCACTTAGCTAGGTTATGATGAAGATCGCATAGATTGCCACAAGAAAATTACTATCAGAGCCTATGATGAAGAAGAAATAAAGTCTACAGGTTTAGTTGTGCTACCTATTCAGGTTGGACCTGTTGAAAGACATGTCACTTGTCAAGTGTTGGACATTCCTCTTGCTTATAAAATCCTATTGGGAAGACCGTGGATCCATGAAATGCAAGCGATTCCCTCTATATATCATCAGTTCATCAAGTTTCCTTTCCACGGCACAGAAGTGATACTTCCTACTAATATGGGCTTTTCTTGTAATACGCTACATAGTCAGCTGATAGTTTTGTTCCCGCTAATAGAGAATCGATAGAATTCTATGATTCCAAGCTTAGAGACATGCAATATACTTTGAAAATCAAAGACATAGGCATGGGGGGGTATCAAATAGAACCTGTTCTATCATTAGTAGCTCTACCTCCGTCTCCTTGTTCTTATGGGAGACCTTCTGAGAATAATAAATCTTCTACTACTCCTCCTAAAATAGTTTATGATGGTGCCTTTGTACGGGATTCAACACCATTAGAAGATTAAGATGAGGAAAGAGTTGTTAAAGCTTGGATTTACAAAGGAAAGGACATATCTGAATAGACCACCCTAGCTTGTGAAATAGATCCCAATAGTGAAGGTCTTAAAATCATGAAACGCTTTGGATACAAAGGGAGTGGTCCAATAAGGATGAATGGTAATGGGCTAGTTGAACCTATTGAAGCTATAGGTTGAAGAATGAAAGATACAACTGGTTTAGGCTTCAAGAAGATCCTATTCCATCTAGGGATTAACAAATTTGTGCCAAAACTGGATCCTCAACCAGAACCTGAAGGCACAGCTACAGTTGACATCGCAGAGGATAGCTCTGATGAGGATTACTTTCCTTGTCTTATTCCTCCAGATTTGGTAGCATTATTTGCTAAGCCAGATGATGTCATAACACATGTTAGTATAGCCAAGGCTAACAGTGACTCCAATGGCACTATTCCATTCACTTCTCTCACATACAAACAATGGAAAGTGTCACAAGACCCTTGTTTCCAAGGTGAACTATACATACCATCATAGTTTCAAGAGTAGTTTGAGCAAGAAAAGGTTGGTGTCACAAGAACTCTCAAACCTTGATGGTGCAAACATCCTGGTCAAAGTTCAAACATAGATTCCCATGAATATGAGTTTGACAGTCTTTCAGAAGGATCCTTTGACAGGAATGTTAATACTACACATACATCTGAAAACCTTCTTGACATAGATGAAGGGTCCAGTGTAAGGTCTAATGAGTATGATTCCATAGATGTTAACTTGTCTTCTACTATGGTCACTAGGAGTCAAATGGATTCAAATACACCTTTGGATGAGATTTCTCTAGGTCTCAACTTACTGGTCCACGCTTTCGATGATTATACTGTGAATGCACTTGAACCTGTCACTTCTCTCTCACTCCAATATCCTGAGCTAATAGACTGGAATTCCCCTTCCTCATCCAACGAAGTCCTCACATTCTAGAATGACTATGCTATAGCCTATTATCTCCATGTTGTCGAACCTATAATGTCCTCCACTAGCGAAGATAGTTTCAGCATGATTGAAAGTGATGTCAAGTATCTAAGTCATAAAATCAAAAGAAAAAAATAGGCGCTCTGAAGGTGAAAACCACATTGTGGCAGTGTTAGAGCCGAAAAAAGTAAAAATATTAGATGTATCCAAAGGTGAAAACCTCTCTGAGGTGCCTGAGGATGAGATACTTGATGCGCTTCCAAGTCATTTCCAGGAATGATCATCTGTGCTAATTGAGCCGACTTAGCAAGTAAATTTGGGTACAAAAGAACACCCACACATTATTCATGTGGCTAAATCATTGTTTGTAGAAGAACTCAAAGAATTCATAGATTTCTTCAAAGAGATAAAGATAAAATTTTCATGGACATACTCTGACATGCCTGGTGTAGATCTTGATCTTATCATGCATCACTTGTCAATAGCTCCTAGAGTAGAACCAGTCAAGCAAAAACTCATAAAAATGCATCCACATGTGGCTCTACTTGTCAAGGCAGAATTAGAGAAACTCCTAAAATTTGGATTCATCAGAGAAATTGACTATGTAGAATGGATCTCCAACATAGTTCCAGTGTCGAAGCATGACAAATCTATCAGAGTCTAAACAGACTTTAGGGACTTAAACAAGGCATGTCTGAAAGATGACTTCCCACTACCCAACATTGATATGATTGTGGATATGACAATAGGTTATGAAATGTACTCCCTAATGGATGGTTTCTTTGGCTACAACCAAATAAAAATTACACAAGAGAACCAAGAAAATACTAATTTCACTTGGACATGGGGAACTTTGTGCTAGAATGTTATGCCTTTTGGTCTTAAGAATGTTGGATCCACACATCACAGAGTAGTCACTACTATATTTCATGACATGATACACAAAAAAAGTGGGATAGAATAGGGGAGAAGCCATGTCAAGATCAGGAACCCATTAAGGGTGCTGTCATGACCCCAAACCACTTACTCGGAAGGCTAAACACATGGGGTAGGAGGTGCCTGGAGAGGCCCAATCAGGGTCCTGAACTAGCACAGAAGCATGATATGATGCAGAAATAGGAGGATGATATGATGGAGGTCAAAAAAATCCCCTAAGGAGGGCTAAATTCTCTTAACATGGAAGTGCTTCCATTTTAAGATGATACACTCTACTCACCTTTTGCACACACATGTTCAAAATAGTTTTCAATATTTAAAACTTTTCCCTTTATGGATTAAAATAAACTAATCCTTAAACCATGGTCATTTTTTTTTTCTTTTTAGGATATCTTGATCCCTCCAGTTTAATTTTACATGGATCTCTTCATCCTGCCAGTTTTCAATTTACAATAATTTGATCCCTTTAAGAAAGGATCTCCCTGATGGGTTGACTAGTGAGTAGCCACATTCACTGGGAAATTCAATTCCACCTTTCCAGTAACGCCTTTTGTGTGGTTCACAATGAGATATAAGTTCTCATTGGGAGAGATAATCACACCCTTTTTCTCTCTCCTTAACTAAGTAATGCCTCTCTTATCATGATATTAGGGTTGATAAAGACTTAAGTCTCTTGGGGGCTTGAGGGTTTCTTTATCCCTTTTGGGTCCAATAAGATTTTCTTTTCTGTATATTCTCCTTTACTAAGAGTTTGTGTTGAGCTCATACTCTTGCTAAAGTGGGGGCTAAATGTATAGTTAGAAAATGGAAGCACTTCCATTATAGACATGTTTAGCCTTCTGAATAAGTGGTTTGGGGTCATGAAAAGCACCTTGAATGGGTTCCTGATCTTGACATGGCTTCTCCCCTATTCTGTCCCTCTTTCCACTCCTGTTTAGCCTAATTTCTGCATTCTAAACTACAGACTGGGGATTCTGGGCTTCAAGGTCAGGTTTGACCTTTTAGGTCTATGTCAACCTCAACCCTGACCTAGGTCGGGGTCAACCTCAACCCTAGCCTAGGTCAAGGTTGACCTTGACCTTGACCTAGGGTCTCACAGTTGTTGGAGGTCAGCCTTTACAAAAAGTATTTCTCACTTTTGGGTCGACTATTTTGGGTTTTGAAGTGTTGATTCCTAAATTATATTTAATATAGGTCCTCTCCTAGGTGTAAAGGCTTTAATTGGAATTTAATCCTCCTATGTAGGCCTCCTTAGAAGATTGTGCCCTAATTTTATATAAAAGGGAAGCTTTCTCCTCTCATTTTCTCTAAGTCTTCTAAGTGATACTAAATTCTCTATTGAATCCTATGCATCCTTGAGCAATTGAGAAACATCATCAAGCAAGAAATCAAGCAATATTTCAAGCAAGGATTCATCAATTCAAGTATCCATTTTAATGAAGGAGATCCATTGGAGGCCATTGAAGGATTGAAGCTACATAGTGCCCTTTTGGTGATCTCTCCATCCACCTTCTTCCAAGCCTATTCCAAATTCAAGAACCCATTCAAGACTTGGTGTTGGAGATCTACAAGTAAGAGATTGAAGATATCTTACCTTTCTACATTCCACATTTTGAAGCATACTTGTGGATTGAAGGATTCAAATCTGCCACAAGGACTTTTTCAAACAAGGTGAATTTTTGCATTTACTTTGTCCATTTCTGCAATTTCAATTACATATATTTGAGGTTAATTCCAAAACCAGGGTTTGACCAACACAAACCCCTCCCCCACAACAAACAATCCCATTTTTCTGATAGGTACAGGTATAGAATCATTGATTTGAGACCAGACCTAGATACCCTTTTCGGCTTTCTTTTAGACGGCGTGAATAGATTTTCTATCAGACCTGTGTAGGTCAGGGTCAACATTATTGGGTCAGGGTTGACATTTATGAGTCAAGGTCAACCTTTTTCATAAAACAATATCAGAACAGAAAAAAAATTCTGGGTTTCGTTCGTCTCTACATTCCAGTTCAGGATCAACTATCAGTTTTTCTTGAAACAGTCTACAGGCCTCAGAAAATAGCATTCTTTGATCTACAATATTTCAATGTCAGTGCATTTCTCCTATTTCTTCAATTACTGTCATATATCATTTCTATACATATAATTAATAGAATTTAAGGTATCTCCTTTGTTATTCTCATTTCCAAATAGTTGATTCATTTGTGCATTAGCCCTTCTCTAGGGTTGATAAACTTGGATCTCCCATTCATGCATTTGGGAATAAAAGAGGAACATCTTATCTTATCCCTAATCACAATTGCAATACACAATCAATACAATTCAATTCAAGTTAAGGAATTCAATACAATCAACACATTTCCTATTTCAAACATTACATTTCAAGATAATCAATAATCAGTCCAACCATTCTTTCTTAATACATTATACATTTTTAATAAGCATATCTCTATTTCAATCCTCCCTTTTACATTTTAGTAAGATAGATATTTTCTTATCTTACATATTGGTGAACCCGCGATAGACAACTCTTTCTTGTTGGTGTTAGATTTACATTGTTTATGCTAGATCTTGCATTTCTTTTCTTTCTCATATTGCATTTAAATTCAATAGATCAAAATTTTGTGTTAGTTCATTTGGATTGTATTGGTGTATGAGCTTTACCACATCTAGTCCTACTTATAGTATCCCGGTTAGAAGAAGTCATAGACTTATGGGTTCCTTTGATCCTGAGTCTTCCTCTCCTTTCCTTAGCATCCCAGATGACAATTTGATAACTCATGATTCCAATCCTTCCATGGAGCATAACTCTTCTCACTCATCTCATGATGAAGATGACGCTTTAAGATTTCCTCCTGAACAAGTGCAAAACCTTTCAACCGAACTTGAAAAAATGGAAAATTGGGTTATCCAAGAAAACCATAATCAAGATTCTATCCAAGCTATAAAGGCTCTTAACAAAGTTCTCTATGATAATGATCAAGGTATTAATTTCTTGCGTAGTATTACTCATCTTGTGAATTTTAATGTTAAACCTTTAGCTCAAGAAGCTCAAGAGTTAGGGGTCACACCTATTGTCACTAGTGTAGGACCTTCTTCTGCTCCTCTACCTAGTATTCCTACTTACACTCCTCCTTTGACAAAAAATTCTCTCCCAAGTGCACCTATTCCTGTGAGTGCTCCACCGGTATCTTTACCTACCTCACAACCTTCATATCATAGTGTGCCTTTTACTTATACTAATCCTCTTCCAACTGTGTTTCCTAATGTTCCACCGGTTGTGTCTTCTATTCCTGCTGCTTCTTATACTTTTCCTTGTGTTCCTAATATTTCTATGCCACCTATTTCTTCTAATAATTCTACAATTATTAGTTTGGCTCAAGCTGTGTCATCTTTACAACAACAACTTGCATCTTTAACTCAATCTAAATTTAGCATTCCTACATGTGATATGGGTAGTCCTTTATCCCTACACATCATTCGTGCTACTGTCCCTCAGCAAGCCGATATGCCTCATCTTGATAAATATAATGGTAAAGGTGATCCTATTACTCATGTTAAAACATTTCAAATCCTTTGTAGTGATTATGCTCATGAAAATAGGATTTTAGCTAAATTGGTTGCTAGAACCTTTCAAGATAAGGCTTTATAATGGTATTGTTCCTTACCTCCCTATTCCATTGATTCTTTTCCTAAACTTGCTAATTCCTTCAGTCAAAAATTTCAAAATAACATTGGACCGCAAGTGTCCTTATCTGATTTAATGCATTATAAACAAAACAATAAAGAAAAATTGATAGATTTTATTGGTAGATTTAAGCATTTGTATGCTCAGATTTCTTATCTTGTTCCTGATATTGATATTCAACATATGTTTATTTCAAAGTTACAAAAATAAATTAGGGATAAAAATTTTCTTACTAAATTTACCTCCTTACAACAATTGTGTGTAGCACTTCACCATTATCAATTACAAGTGAGTCAGTTTGAGAGAAACACTCCAATGGCTCCTATTCTAGTTGATAAGGGTGACAATGCTCCTTATCCTAATAGGTTTTACAAACCTAACAACTATGTCAAGATTAATAAACAGATGAATGCGGTTGTTGATCAAGTTGTAGCTACATCTAATAGTGCTCCTACATGCACTGCTTTCCATATGAATTGTACATTTACTCCTCTCTTTGAAACTTTGCATTGTATAATGAGTAGGTTGTTAAGTGCTAGTAGGGCATACACTCTACTCACTTTTTGCGCACACGCATGTTCAAAATAGTTTTCAAGATTTAAAACTTTTCCCTTTATGGATTAAAAGAAACTAATCCTTAAAGCATGGTCATTTTTTTTTTTACTTTTTAGGATCTCTTGATCCCTCCAGTTTAAATTTACACAGATCTCTTGATCCCGCTAGTTTTCTATTTACAATAATTTGATCCCTTTAAGAATGGATTTCCCTAATGGGTTGACTAGTGAGTAGCCACATTCACTAGGCAGTTCAATTCCATCTTTCCAGTTATGCCTTTTGTGTGGTTCACAATGAGATATAAGTTCTCATTGGGTGAGATAATCACACCCTTTTTCTCT
>MU224834.1:3405551-3421296 GCA_018584345.1 Thuja plicata | reverse complement strand
AAGATTGTCTTTTTTGTATATTCTCCTTTACCAAGAGTTTGTGTTGAGCTCATACTCTTGCTAAAGTGGGGGCTAAATGTATAGTCAAAAAATGGAAGCACTTCCATTGTAGATGTGTTTAGCCTTCCGGGTAAGTGGTTTGGAGTCATGACAAGGGCCTTTAATGGGTTCCTAATCTTGACATGGCTTCTCCCCTATTCTGTCCCTCTTTCCACTCATGTTTAGCCTACTTTCTACATTCTAAACTGCGGACTAGGGATTCTGGGCTTCAGGGTCAGCGTCAACCTTTTAGTTCTATGTCAACCTTGACCCTGACCTAGGTTAGGGTCGACCTTGACCCTAACCTAGGTCAAGGTTGACCTGAACCTTGACCCAGGGTTTAGATGCTGATGTCTCACATCTTTTTGAGGTCGACCATTGCAAAAAGTATTTCCCGCTTCCGGGTTGGATTTTTTGTGTTCCGTAGCGTTGATTCCTAAATTATATTTAATATAGGTCCTCTCCTAGGGGTAAAGGCTTCAATGGGAATTTAATCCTCCTATGTAGGCCTCCTTAGAAGATTGTCCTCTAATTTCATATAAAATGGAAGCTTTCTCTCTCATTTTCTCTAAGTCTTCTAAGTGATACTAAATTCTCTATTGAAGCCTATGCATCCTTGAGCATTTAAGAAACATCATCAAGAAAGAAATCAAGCAAGAATTCATCCATTCAAGTATCAATTTTCATGAAGGAGATCCATTGGAGGCCATTGAAGGATTGAAGCTCCATAGTACCCTTTTGTTGATCTCTCCATCCACCTTCTTCCAAGCCTATTCCAAATTGAAGAACCCATTCAAGACTTGGTGTTGGAGATCTACAAGCAAGAGATTGAAGACATCTTACCTTTCTACATTCCACGTTTTGAAGCATACTTGTGGATTGAAGGATTTGAATCTGCCACAAGGACTTTTTCAAGCAAGGTGAATTTATGCATTTACTTTGTCCATTTCTGCAATTTCAATTACATATATTTGAGGTTAATTCCAAAATCGGGGTTTGACCAATGCAAACCCCTCCCTCACAACAAACAATCCCCTTTTTCTTATAGGTATAGGTACAAAATAGTTTATTTGAGACCGGAACTAGATACCCTTTTCGGCTTTCTTTCAGACGGCGTGAATAGATTTTCTGTCGAACCTATGCAGGTCAGGGTCGACATTATTGGGTCAGAGTTGAAATTTGTGGGTCAAGGTTGACGTTTTTCATAAGATGACATCAGAACGGAAAAATATTTCTGGGTTTTTCTCATCTCTGTGTTTCAGTTTGGGATCAACTATTAGTTTTTCTAGAAACAATATACAAGCCTCAGAAAAGAACATTCTTTGATCTACAATATTTCAATGTTAGTGCATTTCTCCTATTTCTTCAATTACTGTCATATATCATTTCTATACATATAATTAACATAATTTAAGGTATCTCCTTTGTTATTCTCCTTTCCAAATATTTGATTCATTTGTGCATTAGCCCTTCTTTAGGGTTGATCAACTTGGATCTCCCATTCGTGCATTTGGGAATGAAAGAGGAACATCTTATCTTCTCCCTAATCACAATTGCAATACACAATCAATACAATTCAATTCAAGTTAAGGAATTCAATACAATAGACACATTTCCTATTTCAAACATTACATTTCAAGATAATCAATAATCAACCCAACCATTCTTTCTTAATACATTATACATTTTTAATAAGCATATCTCTATTTCAATCCTCCCTTTTACATTTTAGTAAGATAGATATTTTCTTATCTAACAGAAGGAAAAACCAAGAAACAAGGAACTATGTTAGCAGAAGATTGGGAGGTATTGGATAGGAAGGCACTAGGATCTATTTGATTGTGCCTTGCACCATCTATAACATTCAACATATCAAAGGCAACAACAACCATAGAGCTGATGGAAACATTGGCTAAGTTATACGAAAAACCCTCAACTTTGAATAAGGTATTTCCTATGAAGCATTTGTTTAATATGAAAATGGGTGAGGGAGGATCTGTATCGAATCATTTAAATGAATTTAATACCATCACTAGTCAATTTTCATCCATAAAAATTGTATTTGATGAAGATGTTAGGGCTCTCTTACTTTTATGTTCTTTTCCAGAAAGCTGGAATAGTTTGGTTATGGATGTAAGCAACTCTGTCTCTAGTTCAAATACTTTGAAATTTGATGAAGTTGTTGGTGTTATCCTAAGCAAGGAAATATGATGGAAAAGCACAGGTGAAACTTCAACCTCATCATGTTCTTCTTTAAACGTGGATAACAGAAGAAGAACAAGTGAAAGAGGAAAATGCCCTTCACATGGAAAGTCACGAGGGAAGTCAAATAAAGGACGTTCTCAATCTAAAGGAAAGAAAGATTGCTAGTACTGTGGAAAGCCTGGTCACCTAAAGAAAGACTGTTGGTCTCAGAAAAACAAACAAGGAGATGAAAATGAAGATAATAGTAAGGAAGCTAATGTTGCAAGTAATACTTTACAAGATGCTTTAATATTATGTTTGGATGATGTTAATGATTCCTGGGTAATTGATTCTGGGGCTTCATTCCATGTTACACCCCATAGAAATTATTTTCAAGATTATGTTCAAGGTGATTTTGGACAGGTATATTTGGGTCATGATGAGCCCTGTCCTATTGTTGGGAAAGGGAAAATAAAGATCAAGTTGCCAAATGGAAATGACTGGATATTGTAGGAGGTAAGGTATGTCCCTAATTTAAGAATAAATTTAATTTCTACAAGACAACTGGGTAGTGAAGGATTCATATTCATTTTTACAAACAATGTCTGGAAGGTCACTAAATATTCATTAGTAGTAGCTAAAGGTTTAAAGATAGGCACATTATATCTGTGTACTGGTAACACTTATTCTACCTTAGTTGCTACTGATAATGTTAATGGATGGAAAGCTACTATAGATGTTGCAAGAACATATTAAAAAATGTGGCACCTTAGGCTTGGTCACATGAGTGAGAAAGGGATGAAAATCCTTCACTGTAAAAATTTGTTGCCATGACTCAAAATATCGATTTAGAGTTATGTGAAAACTATGTTTATGGTAAACACAAAAGAGTCAGATTTCTCAGAGTTGGGAAAGAAAAGAAGAGCGAGAAGTTAGAGCTAGTGCACTCAAATGTATGGGGACTAGCTCAGTTATCAGCTCTCAGTGGCTCTCATTATTATGTTATTTTTATAGATGATTCAACTAGGAAAACATGGGTATATTTTCTGAAACAAAATCTGATGTTTTTGAAACATTTAAGAAATGGAAAGGTTTGGTTGAGAATGAGATAGGAAAGAAGTTGAAGTGTCTCAGATCCGATAATGGAGGTGATAATTTCAGCACAACCTTTGAATATTACTGTTCTATCAATGGAATTTGAAGGCAAAAGACAGTTCCAGGAACCCCACAAGAAAATGGTGTGTCAGAAAGAATGAATAGGAAAATCATGGAACGTGCAAGGAGCATGAGATTGCATGTTGGATTGCCCCTTCATTTCTAGGTAGATGCTGTAAACATAGAAATCTATTTGATAAATAGAGGACCTTCATCCCCTTTAGATGGTGGTATTCCAGAGGTAGCATGGACTGGTAAAACGGTAAATTATTCATTTCGGAAAACTTTTGGTTGTGAAGCTTTTGTCCATGTTGATAAAAAAAAATAGAACCAAACTTGATGCTAAATCTCAAAAATGTACCTTTATTGGATATGGAGTAGATGACTATGGGTATCAGTTATGGGATTTTGAAAATCTTAAGATAATTAGAAGTAGAGATGTTATATTCAATGAGAAGGTCATGTATAAAGAACAGTTGCACGAAAAGAAGCATGAACAAGTCAGACAAGAATATGTGGTGTTGGATGAGACTCCTAAAAAAGGAACACCACTGGTACTTGATGCTCATCAACAATAGGTTATCCCAAAAAATCATGTAAGTGCTAGACATTCTATAAGGTCAAGTAGACCTTGTGAAAGGTTTTCTCCTTCTTTGTATTATATTTTATTGACTGATTCTGGTGAGCCAGACGAATATGAAGAAGCAATGCAGGTGGATGCCAAACAACACTAGAAGCTAGGCATGAAAGAGGAGATGGAATCCTTATTGAAAAATAAGAATTGGGACTTCAGCCTTTTACCTAAAGGAAAAATATTCTCGCCTAACAAATGGGTTTATAGGCTGAAGGAGGAAGATGAAGGAAAGAAGAGGTATAAGGCCAGACTTGTGGTAAAAGGTTTTGCACAAAAATAGGGTATAGATTTTGATGAAATATTCTCCCCTGTTGTAAAAATGAATTCAATTAGAATTGTACTAAGTCTTGTGGATGTAGATGACCTGCATCTTGAACAACTAGATGTCAAAATGGCTTTTCTCCATGGAGCTTAGGAGGAGGAAATTTTCATGCAGCAACCATAGGGATATGAGGTCAAGGGTAAGGAGAATTTGGTGAGCAGGTTAAGGAAGAGTCTGTATGGCGTAAAGTAGGCACCCCACCAATGGTATTTAAAATTTGATAGTTTCATGGCTGACCAAGGTTATAATAGATGTCATTCTGATCGCTGTGTATATTTTAAGAGATTGGATAATGGGAGTTACATTATCCTGTTACTCTATGTTGATGACATGCTTGTTGCTGGGTCCAATATGCAACACATAAATGAACTTAAACATAAATTAGCAAGGTCATTTGCAATGAAGGATTTGGGTGCTGCTAAGAAAATCCTTGGTACAAGGATTACACGAGACAGGAAAAATAGAACTTTGAATTTGTCCCAAAGTGAGTATATAAAGAAGGTGTTGAAAAGATTCAATATGCAGTATGCAAAAGTAGTCAGTACACCTTTGGCTAGTCATTTCAAATTGACTAAGGAAATGTGCCAAAAGGCACAGGAAGAGGTAGATAAAATTTCTAACATCCCATATTCATGAGTTGTTGGCAGTCGAATGTATGCAATGGTATGCACACGGCCAGATATTACTCATGCAGTGGGAATTGTTAGCAGGTATATGAGCAATTCGGGTATGGAACATTGGAATGCTGTCAAATGGATTCTTTGATATTTGAGAGGTACTACTACAAAGGCATTATGTTTCACATGATCCAGTTCTACTCTAAGTGGATTTGTTGACTCTGATCTGGTAGGAGATATTGATACAAGGAGTACTACAAGGTATGTTTTCACTGAAGGGGGTACTGCAGTTAGTTGGATTTTTAGATTGCAGAAGGTTAATGCACTTTCAACCATTGAAGCTAAGTATGTAGCTGCTACAAAAGCTAGCAAGGAGATGATTTGGTTACAATGTTTTCTGGAGGAATTGGGTCAAAAGAAGGAAGATCAACCATTGTACAGTGATAGCCTGAGTGCCATTCATCTTGCAAAGAATTCTATTTTTCATTCAAGGATAAAGCACATACAGCTTATGTACCATTTTATAAGGTCTATTTTGGAGGATGGATAATTACAGCTTGAAAAGATTCACACAAGTGACAATCCTGCAGACATGTTCATGAAGGTAGTCCCCAAGGAGAAGCTGGTTTCTTTCTCAGCTTCTATTGGGCTTCTGGACTGATGATCGTGGGGTTAATACATAACAAGGTCTTTTATCCAGTGGGAGTTGCACATACTACATTATCATCTGGTTGCAGTCTCCAAGTGGGAGATTGTTTGGTGTGGAGCCTGATCAGTCTCCAAGTGGGAGATTGTTGATATTGTAGCGACTGATCATGTAGTAGGTGTTGATATTGTGGTGAAAAAGAAGACCAACATTGTAAAACCCTAAAATGGTCAAATTTAGAGGTTTCCCTAAAATGCATGTTATAAGTGTTTGAGATGTATAATGCATTGTAATGTTGGTGTACTATTTTTCTTGATAATAAGAAAGGTTGGATGGCTATGTAGGTGGACGTAGCCCAGGTTTAGGGTGAACCACATTAAAACTGTGTGTTATCTATGTTTAGTTTCTTTCTTCTATTGTTTCTATGTATAACTATTTATTCTTATATTGTTCAGGTTCTATCAAACCCTAACAAGATTGCCCCAATAACCAATGGGATTTCAAGAATCATCTCCAAAATGAAGCTTGATCCTTGAGGATCCGAGTTAGATTGATCAGATACCTAGAAAGATAAATGACAAGATGCAAGGCATCAAGATGCCCCTAGAGATTCAAGATCATGGAATATCCAATTTTGACCATAAGGTATGAAACACTAAATATGCCCCAAGTGATGAGATGCCCCTAGCAATGGGGACTTTTGATTGAGATCAGACTGATTTGAGAATGATGCAAAAAGATTCAATGATGCAATCATCCGGCCCCCTCGAGAGAGAAATTGAAAGATGACACAATAGAAAGATGATCGACAACAAAAGATTGCAAATAGAAGTGAGATCAAAGATCCAGAGGAATTCAGATATAGATCAAGAGATGGAAGAATCAATTTAGAGTGATCGGGAGGTCCTATTGACTAGGTTTGACCATAGTTGACCAAGTTTGACCAGAATTGACTAGAGGTGACTTTTGAGGAAAAGATTGTAGAAGCTGAGAAAATGATGATGAGAGATGATTCTGACAAGAAAGCAACGTCAGAAAGATGACTGTAAAAGCGTCAAAGTACGTCAGTCCCAAAATGTTAAAACGTGATTTTGAGCTATATAGAAGTGTCAGATTTTGATTTTGATCACGAAAATTGAATGGGCATATAGATGAAGATAGAGAGAGGATCTAACACTTGTGCAGTCAAGAGAAATCTAGTACAAAATATGAGAACCTTCAAAGAATGAGAAGACAATGAAGAGAGCACAAAAACTGTCGCTATGCAAGCTTAAAATGTGAATGCAAGCCTAAGCTAAATGCAACCCCAGAACTTGGTTGTTGGACTCATCGCATAATTATCATCATCGAGTTTTGGAACATCAGAGCTGATACAATCCTTACTAGCACCAATGCAACCATAAGAATATGAATAGGACTTTCATCAGATGAAATGTAGGAAACAAATGTAAGCGCTAGGGCACAAAAGCCAAGATGACCTGAACATTGTTTCTAGTTTGATATAGTAAGAGTACACAAGTAAACAAACAGAGCAATAACAGTCAAAGAGATAGTTCAAACCTCCCCTTGGCGTACAAATAAAAAAGATAGAGGGATGTGAGGCTTTCCCACCTTAATGCAGAAGCTCTTATAACATACACCCTATTTATTTAACGTTGTCCGATCATTGAAACCACACCCACAAGCAGTAGACAATGAAAATATCAATGAAATTCATGAGAACAAATAGCATACAAAGAAAGATTCAATCATAGCTTAGCATGTTTCAAAGTTTACGAATGTGCATGTGTTTTAGGGGTGTTGAAAAACACTATTTTTCTTGTGAGTGTGATGTGTTTGATTGCTGTCAAGAGATGTTTATGTTACAATGTCCAATGTGTCCAAAGATAGTGTTGAAAAACACTGTTTGATTGGGGTGTTGAGAAACACCAATTTGTGCCACTAGATAGTTGTCCTTTAGAATTGAAAATATTACTCAAGTGTAAACCGAAGATGCGATCAAAGTGGGGAGCCATGGCCCCAAGTAATGAACGTTGATGACTGACTTGACTCATAAAGAGAGGATGAATCTGAGTGGATTGCCCCCAAGTTATGATGCTGGGGTCATGTTAAGTTAGGTGGGATCTTGAAAAGACCCAAAGTGTCATGAAAGTGACTAAAAGCTATGTACAATTTAAAGAAAAGCATGTGAAGACTGAATATCGATAGATAGAGTGTTTGGGTATAACTCCAACTGTAACGGATTGATGTCAAATATGCAGATAGTGAGTTGATGTGGCAAATCTCGATAGTACAAGGATAGTAGTCAGACACAGTGAGAATCACTGGTTGCTGATGTGAGAAAGATTCTCAAGTATAAAGATTGGCGTGAGATCTAGGCATCAGCAGGAAGACTCAGTGAGAACCACTGGTGACTGATGTGAAGAGGAGAGGGATTCCAAAAAATAGGACAATGCCCCCTAAACCAGGAAGATGCCCTTAAGTGTGGCCAGTTTCAATCCATTTGAAGTCGAGAAAAAATCTTGAAAATAACTAAGAGCGAATGCATGAGCGAGAAAACTAAAGAAGGAAAGCAAACTAAAGAAAGAAAGCAGGAGAGAAAATTGCAAGAAAGAAAAGGGATGCCATGATAGATAGAGAATTGCTGAACAAGAAGCACCTATTTACCAGGTTTTTACCATCTTGGAAGAAATTCTATTTTTGCTATCATGACATCTGTTTACCAGGTTTTCATCAATGGCACATTTTTCTCTTTTTTTTCATTTTTTGTATTTTTCATTTTTTTTTTGTATTTTTCATTTTTCAATTTTTTTTGTATTTTTCATTATTTTGATTTTTTTGGTATTATCAAGGTGCCTGTTTACCAGGTTTTTGCCAAGATAATAGATACATCAAAGTGCTTGTTTGCCAGGTTTTCACTAAGATGATCATTTTTTAAGGATATTTTGTAATTTTTAAGATTTTCTCATAATAGAGTATGTACATGAGCATTCAGAAGACATCTCAACTGTAGAACTTCTTCAGATGAAGAGCATTGATAGGCTCTTTGAGCTTTTCCCCCTCTATGGTAGAGAGCTGGTAAGTGCTAGACCCAAATACTACAGTGTTAACATACAGACCAAGCCAGTTTGGTTCAAATTTTCCTTTCTAGACCCGCTGCTATTGATTCTTGGGGTTCTCTCTCAGGACAAGATCACCCATTTGGAATTCCCTTGGTCTGACCTTCTTCTTGTAGCTTTTAGATATTCTCTTCTGATATGCTTAGAGATGATCGAATGCCACTTTTTGACATTCATCCAATAGTTCAATCTCTTGAAGCTGAGATATTCTGATATCATCATCAATAATGAGGCCCTTTAGAGAGACTCACAAGGTAGGAATCTCAACCTCAATAGGAAGCACTGCATCTGCACTATAAACTAGAGCAAAGCGCGTGGCCCCTGTTGGTGTCTATATACTGGTGTGGTAAGCCCATAAAGCTAAATTAATCTAGAGATGCTAGTCTTGTCTATATTTGTGTACTATGCGGTGTAAGATCTTGAGAATAGTCTTATTTGAAGCTTCTGCCTATCCATTACCCTAGCGATAATAGATAGAAGACCAGTGTTGAATAATTCTAAACTTAGTGCATAATTATTTTAGATCCTTGTTCTTGAATTACACCCCATTGTTAGTGATTATTGATGAGGGTACACCATATCTATAGATGATGTATTTCAATATAAACCTGGCCACAGACTTGCCATTAGCTACGATGTGGGGCACTGCCTCAACCCACTTGGTAAAATAGTCTATAGCAGTAATGATGAATTTATGTCCCCTTCAAGAAGATGGATGTATTGGACCCACCAAGTCAAAGGCCCACTTCTGAAATGGCCAAAATTTGACGAAAGGAATGAGCTCCTTGGTAGGAGCGTGTATCATATTTCCATGAAGATGGCACTGTTTGCAAGATTTAGCAAATTGTGTAGCTTATTTCTCCATATTCGGCCAATAGTAACAAGCTCTAATAAGTTTGTGAGCTAGTGGCAGGCCATTTGAGTGAGACCCACAAATGCCTTCATGAACCTCTACTAATGCACACTTGGACTCATTAGGTTCTAAACACCTAAGGAGGGTATCATCTAGACCTCGCCTATATAAGTCATTAGCTATGATGACAAACCATGAAGCATTGCAGATTAAGTGATGTTTCTCATTTTAGATGTAAGTGTCCAGAATGATCTGGTCATGAAGGTAGGAGTAAATATGGTGGTAGTGGGATGAGTCATGTCTAATGACTGAACAAATCATCTAGAATTCAGGGGAATTATAAGAAGGGTAGCATAATGTCTCCACTAGGAATTCATGTCAGAATTCATTTTCTGGCATTTGTAACATGGAAGACAAAGTAGCCATGGCATCGACTGCTTTATTATCTACCCTTGGAATTTGTTGGAAAGCAATGTGTGCAAAGTATTTCTTGAGATCATCAACCATCTTTTTATAAGGCACCAATTTTTCATCTTTTGTTTGGTAGCTATCATTCACCTGATTGATAACCAACCATGAATCTCCAAAGACCTTTAGCTCATTGACATGCCATTCAATAGAGATCTTTAATCCATTAATCAAGGCTTCATACTTGGCAGTGTTATTTGTGCAAGGAAACAACATTTTGTAAGCTTTTGGTAATGAATACTACTGAGGTGTAATGAACAAGATTCTGACACCTGACCCCTGCTGGGTGAATGATCCATCAAAGAATATGGTCCATGCCTGATGTGTGAAAATCATGATGGAATCATCTAGGAAATCAATCCTTAATGGTTGATAGCCTACAATAGATGCCTCAGCCAACTGATCTACAATTGCTTTCCCTTTGATAGCTTTTCTTTCCACATACTCAATGTCAAATTCACTAAGTATCATGACCCACTTAGCTAATCTACCCATGAGGGTAGCTTTACTGAGTAAGTATTTTAATGGATCAATTTTTGCACTGAGCCTTGTAGTATGAGAAAGCATGTAATGTCGTAATGTTTGGGAAGCAAACACAACCACCAAGCAAGCTTTCTCAATGGTAGAATAATTCATTTCATAGGAGACCAACGTTTTGTTGATGTAATAACTGTAGATTAGGGATTCTGGGCTTAAGGGTTAGGGTCAAACTTTTAGGTATATGTCAACCTTGACCTTGACCTAGGTCAGGGTTTAGCTTGACCCTGACCTAGGTCAAGGTCAACCTCAACCTTGACCTAGGGTTCAGATCCCAGGGTCTCACAATTTTTGGAGGTCGGCCTTTGCAAAAAGTATTTCCCACTTCTGGGTCGGCTGTTTCG
Organism: Thuja plicata; assembly: GCA_018584345.1. Taxonomy (NCBI): domain Eukaryota; kingdom Viridiplantae; phylum Streptophyta; class Pinopsida; order Cupressales; family Cupressaceae; genus Thuja; species Thuja plicata. The sequence goes on along the minus strand of MU224834.1, from coordinate 3,410,378 downwards.
GGTTCCAAAGCATTGATTCCTAAATTATATTTAATATAGGTACTCTCCTAGGGGTAAAAGCTTTAATGGGAATTTAATCCTCCTATGTAGGCCTCCTTAGAAGATTGTGCCCTAATTTCATATAAAAGGGAAGCTTTCTCTCTCATTTTCTCTAAGTCTTCTAAGTGATACTAAATTCTCTATTGAAGCCTATGCATCCTTGAGCAATTGAGAAACATCATCAATAAAGCAATCAAGAAATATTTCAAGCAAGCATTCATCCATTCAAGTATCCATTTTCATGAAGGAGATCCATTAGAGGCCATTGAAGGATTGAAGCTACATAGTGCCCTTTTGGTGATCTCTCCATCCACCTTCTTCCAAGCCTATTGCAAATTCAAGAACACATTCAAGACTTGGTGTTGGAGATCTAAAAGCAATATATTGAAGAAATCTTACCTTTCTACATTCATCATTTTGAAGCATACTTGTGGATTCAAGGATTCGAATCTGCCACAAGGACTTTTTCAAGCAAGGTGAATTTATGCATTTAGTTTTTCCATTTTAGCAATTTCAATTACATATATTTGAGGTTAATTCTAAAATCATAGTTTGACCAAGACAAACCCCTCCCCCAAAAGAAACAATTTCCTTTTTCTTTTAGGTACAGGTACATAACAGTTGATTTGAGACCAGATCTGGATAACCTTTTCGACTTTCTTTTGGATGGCGCGATTAGATTTTCTGTCAGACCTGTGCAGGTCAGGGTTGACATTATTGGGTCAGGGTTGAAATTTTTTGGTCAAGGTTGACCTTTTTTATAAGACAACATTGGAATAGAAAAATATTTCTAGGTTTTCTTTGTCTTTGTGGTCCGGTTCGGGATCAACTGTCAGTTTTTTTAGAAATAGTCTACAAACCTCAGAAAATAGCATTCTTTGATCCTGCAATATTTCAAGGTTAGTGCATTTCTCCTATTTCTTCAATTACTGTCATATATCATTTCTAGACATATAATTAAAAAAATTTAAGGTATCTTCTTTGTTATTCCCCTTTCCAAATAGTTGATTCATTTGTGCATTAGCCCTTCTTTAGGGTTGATCAACTTGGATCTCCCATTTGTGCATTTGGGAATAAAAGAGGAACATCTTATCTTCTCCCTAATCACAATTGTAATACACAATCAATACAATTCACTACAAGTTAAGGAATTCAATACAATCGACACATTTCCTATTTCAAACATTACATTTCAAGATAATCAATAAACAATCCAACCATTCTTTCTTAATACATTATACATTTTTAATAAGCATATCTCTATTTCAATCCTCCTTTTACATTTTAGTAAGACAAATATTTTCTTATCTTACATTTTGGTGAACCCGCGATAGACAACTATTTCTTTTTGCTGTGAGATTTACATTGTTTATGCTAGATCTTGCATTTCTTTTCTTTCTCCAATTGCATTTAAATTCAATAGATCAAAATTTTGTGTTAGTTCATTTGCAAAATTTTGTGTTAGGATCCCGGATGACAATTTGATAACTCATGATTCCAATCCTTCCATGGAGCATAACTCTTCTCACTCATCTCATGATGAAGATGATGCTTTAAGATTTCCACCTGAACAAGTGCAAAACCCTTCAACCGAACTTGATAAAATGGGAAATTGGCTTATCCAAGAAAACCATAATCAAGATTCTATCCAAGCTATAGAGGCTCTTAATAAATTTCTCCATGATAATGATCAAGGTATTAATTTCTTGTGTCGTATTACTCATCTTTTGAATTTGAATGTTAAACCTTTAGCTCAAGAAGCTCAAGAGTTAGGGGTCACACCCATTGTCACTAGTGTAGGACCTTCTTCTATTCCTCTACCTAGTATTCCTACTTACACTCCTCCTTTGATAACAACTTATCTCCCAAGCACAGCTATTCCTTTGAGTGCTCCACTAGTATCTCTACCTACCTAACAACCTTCATATCATAGTGTGCCTTTTACTTATACTAATCCTCTTCCAACTATGGTTCCTAATGTTCCACCGGTTGTGTCTTCTATTCCTGCTACTTCTTACACTTTTCCTAGTGTTCCTAATATTGCCATGCCACTTATTTCTTCTAATGATTCTACAATTATTAGTTTGGCTCAAACTGTGTCATCTTTACAACAACAACTTGCATCTTTATCTCAATCTAAATTTAGCATTCCTACATGTGATATGGGTAGTCCTTTATCCCTAGACATCATTCATGCTACTGTGCCTCAGCAATCCAATATGCCTCATCTTGAGAATTACAATGGTAAAGGTGATCATGTTACTCATGTTAAAACATTTCAAATCCTTTGTAGTGATTATGCTCATGACCATAGGATTTTAGCTAAATTTTTTGCTAGAACCTTTCGAGATAAGGCTTTACAATGGCATTGTTCCTTACCTCCCTATTCCATTGATTCTTTTCCTAAACTTTCTAATTCCTTCATTCAGCAATTTCAAAATAACATTGGACAACAAAGTGTCCTTATCTGATTTAATGCATTTGTAAACAAAACACTAAAGAAAAATTGACAAATTTTATTGGTAGATTTAAGCATTTGTATGATCAGATTTCTTATCCTATTCCTGATATTGATATTCAACATATGTTTATTTCAAATTTACAAAAAGATATTAGGGATAAAATTATGCTTACTGAATTTACCTCCTTTCAACAATTGTGTGCAGCACTTCACCATTATCAATTAACAGTGAGTCAATTTGAGAGCAACACTCCAATGGCTCCTATTCTAGTTGATAAGGGTGAAAATTCTCCTAATCCTAAGAAGTTTCAAAAACCTAACAACTATGTCAAGATTAATAAACAGATGAATGCGGTTGTTGATCAAGTTGCAACTACATCTAATAGTGCTCCTACATCGACTGCTTTCTGAATGAATCACACATTTACTCCTCTCTCTGAAACTCTGCATTGTATAATGAGTAGGTTGTTAAGTGCTAGTATGATTAATTTACCTCATATTCGACCTCTTCTTCCTACTACGATAACTTCAAATTCCTTTGATTCTAAAGCTTTCTGCTAATACCATCGCCAAAATGGCCACAACGCTGAAAAATGTTACTCTCTAAAGCATAAGATTCAAGTCTTAAATGATTCTAAAGATTTGTATGTTGATAATTTTGATGGTAATGGGAATAAATCTATTTCTCCTCCTAATCAAAACCTTCAAATCTACACCAATCCTTCACCTACACATGATACTAATACTATAGCCCAACCATCTTCTATAGACATTGTTTTTTATTCAAAGATGGATGATCTTAATAACATTGTTAGTCTTGTGGAAAGTGTTGTGCCATATCAACTTATTGGTCAAGATCCTTCACCTCCACTTCAACTTCCAATTCCACCTAAAACTCAAAAACAAACTAAGGATAAGCGACCTAGGGAACATTGAATTACCTTTGATGATTCTGAAACAATTAAGGCTCCCGATGGTCCCCTTTATATTTATGCTAGGATTGATAAGATACGTACTTGTGGTTATCTAGTTGATCCCACCTCTTTAATAAATGTCATTACTGAAGAAAATCCTTTTATGAAAGGCTTACAACGTGATTTTTATGACTCATCTGATGCATGGATCCAAACTTGTAATGGCTTTCTTTATCCTGCACTTGGTTCTATTAACTTACCGATCAAACTTTGTGGTAAGGTTATAGATACTACCTTCATCATTATTCCTACTTCTGATCAATTCCAAATCAAATTTGGTTTACCTTGGATAATTTCTATGCATGTTATTGCTTCTCCCATTCATAAATGTCTCAAGTTCATTCATAATGGAAAAGTCAAAACAATTAATCATAGTTTGTTTCAACCTTCTAGGCCTAGAGATTGTGCTACTCTCAATTTTATTTGGCCCTCATTACCTAACTCATGTCCTTGTCACCCTGATCATCTCTTTCACTCCTATCAAGCTTACAAACATCGCAAAATTGTTGATTTAAGTATGCCTCAGATTGATTCCAACTGTGGTCTTTTGCCTACTCCTACAATACCTCCTTTATCCATTGCTGCTAATAAAATTGATCAAACTTCTATTCTTCCATTAAAACCTATTGAGAATCCTCCTATCCAACCTATGAAGGAACCTATTGTCATTCCTCCTAGTTCTCAACATGTGAAAAATAAAGTTAAACATAACAAATCTGCTAATGAACATCAAAAGAAGCGTAGAGCTAATGCTAGAGCCCATGATTCTATTATTCGAAACTCATTACCTACCTTCGATCAACCTATGCCTGATGCGTTGGATGTTAATATTCATGATTTCAAGATTAATGAGTATGATGATCCTATTTGCATCTTGGATCCTATTTCAATCAACCTTGATGAGGAGCACACTCTTGATGATCCTATTTATCTTAGTGACAAATATGAGACCGTTTATCTTTATAATGATTTACCTCATATGCTTTCAACTCAATTAACAATTACACCTGGTAATGAGTATTGTGATTCTCGAGAGGATCCTTGTTTGTAACTGGCTATCATTCCTACTATATTGGATATAGTCCCTCTTGCGAGTTGCCAACCTACCGTAAATAACATAAACCAAGATGGGGAAGGTTGACAACATGCTTGATTGGCTTATCCTTTATGGTAGCCCTTTTTTTTGTTTATATGTTGTATGTCTATATGAATCCTGTACCTTTTAATCCTGATTCAGAGACAAGAAAAGCCTAATTGCTAAGGACTAGATAAGGTCCTTCTTCATTTTTGAGTTCCACAACTACTCAGGCAGGTTTTACCTTTAATGATGGCTGTTAACATAGTATTTGTTGA
>MU224834.1:3370365-3388017 GCA_018584345.1 Thuja plicata | reverse complement strand
TTCTAAAACACACTCCTCTTGTGAAGACATTTTAGAGAAAGAAGAAAACATTATAGATACTTTACCTCCATTTGTGATTCCTTCTAGTGATGAGGCATTAGTGGAGAATGATATGAATTCCTTTAATTCTCTTCCTCTTAGTGATGATCCTATGGAGAATCAAGATCCTCCCTCATCTCCTCATAGGATGTATTATTTTCTTCCTTCTTATGAATCTATTTGTAGTGCTGAGATAACTAACATGGTTTATCCAAAACCCTTATTGACTATTAAAGGTTGTCCTCACATTACTATCAAAGGTAAACCTATGGAATCTTTACAATATTTCAATGATCAAGATTTGATAGCTCACACCTATCATACAAGGAATAACCCTCAACCTAATCCGGTGGTTCCTACTTCTTTACCAACTTCTCAACCCATTCTTCCTCCTCCACCCCGTCTTCCTAGCATGGAGTATGATATGATGAACCAATTGTGCAATACCCCTGCCAAGATTTCTTTATGGGAGATTCTTCAAAATTCACCTACCTACCATGAAGCCTTGAAAAAATCTCTAGCAACTCTTTCCACTCCACCTCCTAATCAAGAGAACATCAATGCCTTCTCACAATGCATGCATGTTACCCTGAGTCCTCCTGACATTGTATTTAATCAAAAGGATTTACCTTCTCAAGAAATTCAGAAGCAATATGATGCCCTCATGGTTGTTGTTACTATCAATCAGAGTATCATTCATAGGACCTTGATTGATATTGGATCTGGGCTTAATTTTTGCAGCATGGACATGCTCAAATCAATTAAAGCTGATCTTTCAACTATTCAACCTGATAATAATCCTATATGTGGCTTTGATAACATTGATACAAACACTTTGGGCATCATTACCTTACCTATCAAAGTAGGTCCAATTATCCTAAATACTCCTTTTCATGTTATGCCTGGACCTCTTCATTATAACTTACTTTTGGGTAGATCTTTGTTGCATGAGATGCATGCTATTCCTTCCACCCTTCATCGTAAAGTCAAATTTATTCACAACAACATGGTGTATACACTTCATGCAGATGATGCACCAAATCCTTGTTTGAATATTCAAAATACTCCTATTCCTAATAGTAATCCTTCTTCCTCTAATGCTCTTCCTAGAGATGATTGGGGAACCTTGAATTTTAATCCTACCTTTATTGGAGAATATAAGGTTTCTAATCTTGATTTTATGAATCCACAAAGAGAGTTTGAACAATGAGTCTTTGCTTCTACCTCTCATTACCTTCATAATCACTTCGTCACTACTTCTACCCACTATGAATCTATTAAACCTACTAGTAATGACATAGTGACTACTGAAGTTCCATTGACTCCTTTTGATATGGCTTCTCATTATGGTCATGGTTATCATTTACTAGTTAAACAAGGATTCCATGATCAAGGATGTGGTAAGCATAAACAGGGAATTCAAATGCCCTTACAGAATGTGGGGCATGAATATTCTTATGGATTGGGATTTAATCCTCAACAACACATCAATAACAACATCTCAAATAAAACTTCAAAACATGATGAACCTATGAAGGAATTTGACCAAGAAGTTCTTTTGCAAAAACTCCTTCATGCTAAGATGATTATTAGACCTAAACACAAAAAGAAACATAGTCCACACTTGAAGACTCTTCCTTTTTGTTTGTATCATAGATTTCATGACCACTCTACTAATGAATGTCATGCTTTACATTATAATATTAGGCAGCTCCTTGATAGTAAACTTATTTATATATCATCTGGCAATGAATTGTATTTCAATCCTATTTTCTCTAAATAACATTTATGTTCCTATTATGGAACTCCATATTATTTAAAAAATGTTAGCCTAATATTTTGGGGCTCATTTCCTTGCATAGTATTGTGAGTGATATAATAGGTCCCCTTTCATCCTTGTTCCTACACTTGGGGGGCAAGGATGACATCTCCTTCTTTTCTGTCTTTCTAGGATTCACTTTTCCCTTGGTTAAGCAGTATCTATCTATTATGTGATATCCAATCATACATGAAAATTTTGGTTTACATTGAGGATCTATGTCCTTGATTATAACCTATTTATTTGTTATACATTGGGTTTCCATGGTTGATAAATCTCTCACCATGGAAACTGAATATTGTGCTATCCCTCACAAAGGTTACTTTTTCACTTCTTGCATGATATCTCTTTGCAATCGTCCCTTCCATGGCCTCATAAGAGCTATGACCTTCTTGGCTTGGACTGGGTGTTGTCTATGGATATTTTCTTGATGTTGAAGAAGTCTTTATCCTTGTTATTTTCTTTCCTTAACATGTCAAAATAGTATGTACTTTGCCATATTAAGGAGGGGGGCATATACATGGCCTCCCTTGTTTTATATTATGCATTTTTGTTCTAACATTTTGTTTTTCAACATGCTAAATCCTTTGAGGGTAACACACATAAGTTGCTAAATCCTAAAGAGATATGCATTCAATTACAATTCAATATGCTAAATCCTTGGAAGGTAACGCACATAAGTTGCTATATCCTAAAGAGATATGCATTTTACAAATGTATTCCATGGTGATATAAGAATATGGATCCATGGGTACTTCATAAAAGTCATCCAAAGATGCTCTACATACATGCACAAAGCCGCCAGAAGGTGCAAAACTTTATGGGGTGACTATCAAGTGCTTTCTTGGTGGGCCATCCTATCCTTTTTGTGGTTCACAGTGAGATACACAAATCTTACTGGGTGAGCTAATCTCTCTCTCTCTCTCTCTCTCTCTCTCTCTCTCTCTCTCTCCTTAACTATTGGTGTCTCTCTTATTCTGATCTTAGGGTTGAGAAAGACTTAAGTCTTTTCTCTATTTTCTCCTTTACCAAGAGTTTGTGTTGAGTCCATACTCTTGCTAAAGTGGGGGCTAAAAGTATAGTCGTAAAATGGAAGCACTTTCATGGTAGATTGGTTTAGTATTTTGAGTAAGTGGTTTGGGGTCATATCAAGCACCTTGAATGGGTTCCTAATCTGGACCTAGCTTTCCTCCTATTCTGCCCCTACTTCCACTTCTTTCCAACCTAATTTTTGCATCCTGGACTACAGATCTGAGATCTTTGACCTCAGGGTCAGGGTCGACCTTTTGGGTCTATGTCGACCTTGACCCTGACCTAGGTCAAGTTAAACCTTTACCCTAACCTAGGTCAAGGTTTAACTTTACCCTGACCTAGGTCAAGGTTGACCTCGACCTTGACCCAAGGTTCAGACTTTGGGGTCTTCTAGTTTCCTCATGTCGGTCTTTGAAAAAGTTGTTTCCCGCTTCTGGGTTGGCTGTTTTGGGCTCCAAAGTGTCAATTCCTAAATTATATTTAACATAGGTCCTCTCCTAGTGGTAAATTCTTTAATGGGAATTTAATTCTCTTATGTAAGCCTCCTTAGAAGATTGTGCCCTAATTTCATATAAAAGGGAGCTTTCTCCTCTCATTTTCTCTAAGTCTTCTAATCATGATCAAGCATTCTCAAACTATCTTCAAGTGTAATTCAAGAAATCATTCAAGAAAGATTTCAAGAAAGCATTCATCCACTCAAGCATCCATTTTCATGAAGGAGATCCATTGGAGGCCATTCAAGGATTCAAGCTACATAGTGCCCTTTTTGGTGAACAACTTCTTCCTACCAAAGGAGAATAACAAAGGACATACCTTAAATTCTATTAAATATATGTATAGAAATGATATATGAAAGTAATTGAAGAAATAGGAGAAATGCACTAACCATGAAATATTGTAGATCAAAGAATGTTTTTTTCTGAGGTCTGTAGACTATTTCTGGAAAAACTAACAATTGATCCCGAACTGGAATGCAGAGATGAACAAAACCCAGAAATTTTTTTCTGTTCCAATGTTGTCTTATGAAAAAGGTCAACCTTGACCCACAAATGTCAACCCTAACCCAATAATGCCGACCCTAACCTGCACAGGTCCAAAAGAAAATCTGTTTGCAATGTTTGAAAGAAAGCTGAAAAGGGTATCTAGATCTGGTCTTAAATCAACTGTTCTATACTTGTACCTGCAAGAAAAAGGGGATTATTTGTTGTGGGGGAGGGGTTTTCCTCTCTCAAACCCCAGTTTTGGAATTAACCTCAAATTATGTAATTGAAATTGCAGAAATGGAAAAAGTAAATGCCTAAATTCACCTTGCTTGAAAAAGTCCTTGTGGCAGATTCGAATCCTTAAATCCACAAGTATGCTTCAAAATGTGTAATTTAGAAAGGTAAGATGTCTTCAATCTCTTGCTTTTAGATGTCCAACACCAAGTCTTGAATGGGTTCTTGAATTTTGAATACGCTTGGAAGAAGGTGGATGGAGAGATCACCAAAATGGCACTATGTAGCTTCAATCCTTCAATGGCCTCCAATGGATCTCCTTCATGAAAATAGATACTTGAATGGATGAATGCTTGCTTGAAATCTTGCTTGATTGCTTGCTTGATGATGTTTCTCAATTGCTCAAGGATGCATAGGCTTTAATAGAGAATTTAGTATCACTTAGAAGACTTAGAGAAAATGAGAGAGAAAGCTTCCCTTTTATATGAAATTAGGGCACAATCTTCTAAAGAGGCCTACATATGAGGATTCAATTCTCATTAAATCCTTTACCCCTAGGAGAGGACCTATATTAAATATAATTTAGGAATGAATGCTTTGAAACCCGAAACAGCCGATTGAGAAGTGGGAAATACTTTTTGCAAAGGCCGACCTCTAAAAACTGTGATACCCCAAGATCTGAACCTTGGGTCAAGGTTGAGGTCAACCCTGACCTAGGTTAGGGTCAAGGTTGACCCTGACCTAAAAGGTCAACCCTGACCCTGAAGCCTAGAATCCCCAGTCTGTAGTTTAGAATGTAGAAATCAGGCTAAACAGGAGCGAAAAGAGGGACATAATAGGGGATAAGCCATGTCAAGATCAAGAACCAATTCAAGGAGCTTAACATGACCCCAAACCACTTACTCAAAATGCTAAGCACGTCTACAATGGAAGTGCTTCAATTTTTTGACTATACACTTAGCCCCCACTTTAGCAACAGTATGAGCTCAACAAAAACTCTTGGTAAAGGAGAATATATAGAAAAGACAATCTTATTGGACCCAAGAGGGATAAAGAAACCCTCAAGGCCCCAAGGGACTTAAGTCTTTATCAACCCTAACATCATGATAAGAGAGACTTTACTTAGTTAAGGAGAAAGAAAAAGGGTGTGATTATCTCGCCCAATGAGAACTTATATCTCATTGTGAACCACACAAAAGGTGTAACTAGAAAGATGGAATTGACCTCCCTAGTGAATGTGGCTACTCACTAGTCAACCCATTAGGGAGATCCATTCTTAAAGGGATCAAATTATTGTAAATTGAAAACTAGCGGGATCAAGAGATCCGCGTAAATTTAAACTGGAGGGATCAAGAGATCCTAAAAAGTGAAAAAAAAGACCATGCTTTAAGGATTAGTTTCTTTTAATCCATAAAGGGAAAATTTTTAAATCTTGAAAAGTATTTTGAATGTGCATGTGTGAAAAAAGTGAGTAGAGTGTATGCCCCCAGCTTAAGGTCATTGCTAACACTTTAACAGGAGCAATGGTTTTAACGGAAACATCAACAATTCTACGGATTACCTTTCCACTGCGAGATGCCCCCAAAGGAAGACAAATCAAGGGAAATAAAACATAAATATACATAAGAACAAAAGAGGGATCTACCTAATGTGGGGTCAGTATGATCATAAGATAACATGTACATAGAAATATAATATTATTGAAAATGAATTGACATCATTCCCCAAAGAAAGTAGAACTACAATCACAAAGGAGGAAAGAAACTTTAGATTTACGAAGAGGAATATTTTTGGACCGCAACATGGAGACAAAAAAGAATTAGTGCTACCATGTCACAGATCCAAGCATATTGTACAAGGAACACAATTACAAAAAATAGCACAAGTACAACATAACATGAAACAACATATAGAAGAATGTAGATACATATAGAGGAATTGAACAACAGTTTTGATTCCTTTATAAACTTGCACCAACAATGTAACAATGGTCGTATAAAAGAATCTAACAAACATTTAGAAAATCACATTACAGGGGAAACATAATACAACAAAAAAACACAATAAGGGCTACCATAAAGGATAAGCCAATCAAGCATGTTGTCAACCTTCCCCATCTTGGTTTATGTTATTTATCGTAGGTGGACAACTCACAAGAGGGACTATATCCAATATAGTAGGAATGATAGCCACTTCCAAACAAGGATCCTATTTAGAATCAAAATATTCATTACTAGGTGTAATTTTTAATTGAGTTGAAAGCATATGAGTTAAATCATTATCAAGATCAACGGTCTCATATTTGTCACAAAGATCAATAGGATCATCAAGAGTGTCCTCCTCATCAAGGTTGATTGAAATGGGATCCAAGATGCGAATAGGATCATCATACTCATTCATCATGAATATTAACATCCAATGCATGAGGCATAGGTTGACCGAAGGTAGTTAATGAGTTTTGAATCATAGAAGCACGGTCTCTAGAATTAGCTCTACGCTTCTTATGAAGTTCATTAGCAAATTTGTTACATTTAACTTTATTTGGCACATGTTAAGAACTAGGAGGAATGACAATAGGTTCCTTCACAGGTTCAATAGGAGGATTCTCAATAGGTTGTAATGGAAGAGTAGAAGTTTGATCAATTTTATTAGCAGCAATAGATAAAGGAGGTATTGTAGGAGTAGGCAAAAGACCACGGTTGGAATCAATTCGAGGCATACTTAACTCAGCAATTTTGCGATGTTTGTAAGCTTGATAGGAGAGAAAGAGATGATCAGGGTGAGAAGGACATGAGTTAGGTAATGAGGGCCAAAGAAAATCGAGAGTAGCACAATCTCTAGGCCTAGAAGGTTGAAAAAAACTATGATTAATCATTTTGACTTCTCCATTATGAATGAACTTAAGACATTTATGAATGGGAGAAGCAATAGCATGCATAGCAGTTATCCAAGGTAAACCAAATTTGATTTGGAATTGATCAGACGTAGGAATAATGATGAAGGTAGTATCTATAACCTTACCACAAAGTTTGACAGGTAAGTTAATAGAATCAAGTGCAGGATAAAGAAAGCCATTACAAGTTTGGATCCATGCATCAGACGAGTCATAAAAATCACGTTGTAAGCCTTTCATAAAAATGTTTTCTACCGTAATGACATTTATTAAAGAGGTGGGATCAACTAGACAACCATGAGTAGGTATCTTAGCAATCCTAGCATAAATATAAAGGGGACCATCAGGAGCCTTAATTGTTTTAGAATCATCAAAGGTAATTAAAAGTTCCCTAGGTCGCTTATCCTTTGTTTTTTTTTGAGTTGTAGGTGGAATTGGAAGTTGAAGTGGAGGTGAAGGAGCTTGAACAATAAGTTGAGATGGTGCAAACACTTTCCACAAGATTAAAAATGTTATTAAGATCATCCATCTTTGAATCAAAAACAATGTCTACAGAAGATGGTTGGGCTATAGTATTAGTATCATGTGTAGGTAAAGGATTGGTACAGATTTGAAGGTTTTGATTAAGAGAAGAAATGAATTTATTCCCATAACCATAAAAATTATCAACAGACAAAGCTTTAGAATCAATTAAGTCTTGAATCTTATGCTTTAGAGAGTAACATTTTTTAGTGTTGTGGCCATTATGGCAATGATATTGACAGAAAAATTTAGAATCAAAGGATTTTAAAGCTATCATGGTAGGAAGAAAAGGTTGAATATGAGGCAAAGTAATCATACTAGCACTTAACAAACTACTCATTATAGAATACAAATTTTTAGAGAGAGGAGTAAACGTTAAATTCATACAGAAAGTAGTGGATGTAGGAGCACTATTAGATGTAGCCACAAATTGATCAGCAACTGCATTCATCTATTTATTAATCTTGATAGAGTTGTTAGGTTTCTGAAACTTATTACGATTAGGAGCATTGTCACCCTTATCAACTTGAACAGGAGCCATTGGAGTGTTGCTCTCAAACTAACTCACTTGTAATTGATAATGGTGAAGAGATGCACACAATTGTTGAAAGGAGGTAAATTACGTAATAAAAATTTTATTCCTAATATCTTTTTGTAAATTTGAAATAAACATATGTTGAATATCAATATTAGGAACATGATAAAAAATCTGAGCATACAAATGCTTAAATCTACTAATAAAATCTGTCAATTTTTCTTTAGTGTTTTGTTTACAATGCATTAAATCAGATAAGGACACTTGTGGTGCAATGCTATTTTGAAATTGTTGAATGAAGGAATTAGCAAGTTTAGGAAAAGAATCAATGGAATAGGGAGGTAAGGAACAATACCATTGTAAAGCCTTATCTCGAAAGGTTCTAGAAAATAATTTAGCTAAAATCCTATGGTCATGAGAATAATCACTACAAAGGATTTGAAATGTTTTAACATGAGTAACATGATCATGTTTACCCTTGTAATTCTCAAGATGAGGCATATCGGCTTGCTAAGGGACAGTAGCACGAATGATGTCTAGGGATAAAGGACTACCCATATCACATGTAGGAATGCTAAATTTAGATTGAGTTAAAGATGCAAGTTGTTGTTGTACAGATGACACAGTTTGAGCCAAACTAATAATTGTAGAATCATTAGAAGAAATAGGTGGCGTAGAAATATTAGGAACACTAGGAAAAGTGTAAGAAGCAGTAGGAATAGAAGACACAACCGGTGGAACATTAGGAACCATAGTTGGAAGAGGATTAGTATAAGTAAAGGGCACACTATGATATGAAGGTTGTGAGGTAGGTAAAGATACCAGTGGAGCACTCATAGGAATAGGTGTGCTTGGGAGAAAAGTTATCAAAGGAGGAGTGTAAGTAGGAATACTAGGTAGAGGAACAGAAGAAGGTCCTACACTAGTGACAATAGGTGTGACCCCTAACTCTTGAGTTTCTTGAGCTAAAGGTTTAACATAAAAATTCACAAGATGAGTAATACTACGTAGGAAATTAATACCTTGATCATTATCATGGAGAACTTTCTCAAGAGCCTCTATAGCTTGGATAGAATCTTGATTATGGTTTTCTTGGATAAGCCAATTTCCCATTTTATCAAGTTCAATTGAAAGGTTTTGCACTTGTTTAGGAGGAATTCTTAAAGCATCATCTTCATCATGAGATGAGTGAGAGGAGTTATGCTCCATGGAAGGATTGGAATCATGAGTTATCAAATTTTCATCTGGGATCCTAAGGAAAGGAGAGGAAGAGTCAGGATTAAAGGAACTCATAAGTCTATGACTTCTTCTAACCAGGATACTATAAGTAGGAGTAGATGTGGTAAAGCTCATACACCAATACAATGCAAATGAACTAACACAAAATTTTGATCTATTGAATTTAAATGCAATTTGAGAAAGAAAGGAAATGCAAGATCTAGAATAAACAATGTAAATCTAACACCAAAAAGAAAGATTTGTCTATCGCGGGTTCACGAAAATGTAATGTATAAAATTTGGCTCATAAAGGATTACTTAAATAAGATTTGCATAATGAGATGAGAGAGAAATCCTAAGGCAAACTTTAGTTTCTTACACTTAATTATTATGATAAAAAGGATTGAAAGGAGCATGTAAAGAATAGTGCAATAGATACCTACCTCATAACATAGCAGATCTGGAAAAACTCATTTTCTGATGTCTTTATTGAGTTTCTAAAAATTATGATAGTTGATCCTAGACCAGAACATAGAGACAAACAAAACCCAGAAATCTTTTTTTGTTTCAATGTCATCTTATGGAAAAGGTCAGCCTTGACGCACAAATGTCACACCTAACCCAATAATGTTGACCCTGACCTGCGCAGTGTCAACAGAAAATGTGTTTGTGGATCTTGAAAGTTTTCTGAAAAGGGTATCCAAATCTGGTCTCAGATCTACTGTCTTGCACCTGTAACTCCCGAAAACAGCACCTGCAAATATCTGAAAAGAGGGACTTTGGGGTGGCTATATAGGGTTTTGCCTTAGTCAAACCCCCATTTTGGTGATCTCCATCTCCCTGAATAGCCGAATATAGAATGTAGTGTGTGTGTGTGTGTGTGTGTGTGTGTGTGTGTGTGTGTGTGTGTGTGTGTGTGTTGATCTTTTGAAAAGAGCCTTTAAACATGCAATATCAAGATATAATCTTCTAGATTAACAATCCTAACATAGCATGAAAATGAGAAAGCAATGCATAGATTTGAATATGAAAAAGAAAGCATACTAAGCCCCCAAGGCTAAATTATTCCTATCAACTCACAATCCATAATTGCTACCCCATGGTAATGTCCTTTAAATGCTTGAATGGTGAGAATAGTAGATCTAAAGAGAGAGCCTTCTTGCTTCAATGAAGATCCACCATAGATTATCCTCCAAAATGCTTGATAGAAGATGATGATATGTCCACCTACCTTGTCCTTCTATATCATCCTTGTGCTTGTTTGCATCATCATTTCATCATGTCATCTCCTGATTTCCTTTCATGATCAAATGAAGGCAAAAGAGAGTGTTTATATAGAAATCTCAACATAGATCTCCTAGGGCAATGCAAGGGATCCTAATTCAAGTTCTACCTTCAATCATGGTCCAATGAAAATCACCAACCAAAGAGGGGATGTATTAATTCAAATATCAGAGAAAATACATTCGCATCCAGACTCGAGGACCTATTTTAAGTTTTGGACCCCGATAAGCTCCAGATTTGAAAGTGGGGACCAACACCTAAAAGAGGTCTATGTTGACCTCACCCTTGACCTAGGTCAGGTTCAACCTCAACCCTGATCTAAGGTTTTAGGCAGGTCACTAGATAGTTTTTGAGAGGTTCCCAGGTCAGCCGGGGACCTAGGATGGTGGGGGAATATACCAGAATGTTAAGAAGGCCCAGAGAGAGAGTAGGATGAAGCTCAGGAGGACCAATACATAGGTCCTACCTTGAAAGAAGAATCATAGAGAGGGAAATCTAGGAGGATCCACTAGATCCTAACCCTAATTTCACCTACACATGTATAATCAAGCACATATGCAAACCTAATATGAAAACATTCTAAATAAGGGTGCTAAACCTATCAAAATTGAAGTGCTTCCATTTTAAGATGATACAGTTAAAATGTAATGTATAAAATTTGGCTCATAAAGTATTACTTAAATAAGATTTGCATAATGAGATGAGAGAGAAATCCTAAGGCCAATTTTAGTTTCTTACACTTAATTATTATGATAAAAAGGATTGAAAGGAGCATGTAAAGAATAGTGGGATAGTTACCTACCTCATAACATAGAAGATATGGAAAAACTCATTTTCTGATGTTTGTATTGAGTTTCTAGAAAATCAGATAGTTGATCCCAGACCAGAACACAGAGATGAACCAAACCTAGAAATATTTTTCCGTTCCAATGTTTTCTTATGAAAAAGTTTGACCTTGACCCACAAATGTCACCCGTGACCCAATAATTTTGACCCTGACCTACATAGTGTTGACATAAAATTTGTTTGCAGATCTCAGAAGTTTTCTAAAAAGGGTATCCAAATCTGGTCTTAGATCTACTGTCTTGCACCTGTAACTCCTGAAAATAGCACCTACAAATATCTAAAAAGAGGGATTTTGAGGTGGATATATAGGGTTTTTCCTTAGTCAAACCCCCATTTTGGTGATCTCCACCTCCACGAACAGCCAAATATAGAATGTAGTGTGTGTGTGTGTATTGATCTTTTGAAAAGAGCCTTTAAACATGCAATATCAAGATCTAATCTTCTAGATTAACAATACTAACATAGCATGAAAATGAGAAATCAATGCATAGATTTGAATATGACAAAGAAAGCATACCAAGCCCCCAAGGCTAAAGTATTCCTATCAACTCATAATCCATAATTGCTACCCCATGGTAGTGTCCTTTGAATGCTTGAATGGTGAGAATAGTAGATCTAAAGAGAGAGCCTTCTTGCTTCAATGAAGATCCACCATATATTATCCTCCAAAATTCTTGATAGAAGATGATGATATGTCCACCTACCTTGTCCTTCTATATCATCCTCTTGCTTTTTTATATCATCATTTCATCATGTCATCTCCCGATTTCCTTTCATGATCAAATGAAGGCAAAAGAGAGTGTTTATATAGAAATCTCAACATAGGTCTCCTAGGGAAATGCAAGGGATCCTAATTCAAGTTCTACCTTGAATCATGGTCCAATAAAAATCACCAACCAAGGAGGGGATGTATTAATTCAAATATCAGAGAAAACACTTCCGCATCTGGACCCGGGGACCTATTTTAAGTTTTGGACCCCGATAAGCTCCAGATTTGAAAGCGGGGACAAACACCTAACAAAGGTCTATGTCAACCTCACCCTTGACCTAGGTCAAGGTCAACCTCAACCCTGACCTAGGTCAAGGTCAACCTTGAACCTGACCTGAGGTTTAAGGCAGGTCACTAGATAGTTGCTGAGAGGTTCCTAGGTTAGCCGGGACCTAGGAAGGTGGGGGAATATACCAGAATGTTAAGAAGGCCTAAAGGCCTAGAGAGAGAGTAGGATGAAGCTCAGGAGGACCAATACATAGGTCCTACCTTGAAAGAAGAATCATAGAGAGGGAAATCTAGGAGGATCCACTAGATCCTAACCCTAATTTCACCTACACATGTATAATCAAGCACAGATGCAAACCTAATATGCAAACATACTAAATAAGGGTGCTAAACCTATCAAAATGGAAGTGCTTCCATTTTAAGATGATACATTTATCCCCCACTTTATCTTAGATATGATGCTACGTGAATACGAAAGCTAAAGTAAGAAAACATCATAAAGTATAAAAAGGATATAGCCAAGTCCTCAATGCAAAGATCTGCAAGAAACCATTAGTATCCGCAACCTGCAGCACATGAGGTTAATGAAAATCCAAAGAGAACCTAACTCTTACTATGATGATCTTGAGAATTATATAGAGCCCCTTATGCCCCCCCTTGATTTGGCTTACTAATTTATGGAAGGTGAAATGGGGTGATAAGGTGATTTCTATACATTGAATATGCAATTTGTTGAAAAAGTCCTTTCCCAAACTAGTTATAAGGGTCCCAAACCTTCCTAAACTCATTTAATAGGTTAGGTATCTAAATCACAATTCCAACACCTCTAACAGTACTAAAAATGGACCTACCAAACTCAAGTTATGGTGAAAAGAATAGATGTCTATCTAAATGCATATAAAGGAAAAATTTAAATTTAACCTAAATAATTTCAAATGAAACCCTAGTAAAACCCTAATTTATTATCTATAAATAGGAGAAGAGGCACTTACCCCCCTCATTCTTACCATTTGTAGAGTTTGGGGAAGGAGAAAGGATGCCGAAGAGAGAAGAATTCTGAGCGAGCCGCATGGAGGTCCTGAGGGAGCGCCTGGCCAGTAGACAGCCACTGCCTGAGGTAAGTTCCTAATTTGAGTGCTTGTGATTGAAAATTTCATGTTTTTATAGGGAAGGTCGACCCTGACTGGAAAGGTTCTATCCTTTTTGGGGGTAGGTCAACCTTGACCCACTAAGGTCAACCCTAACCCATAAAGGTCGATCCTAACCCAAAAAGGTCGACCTTGACCCAGAAAGGTCAACCTTGACCAGGTTAGGTGGATATAGAAGATGCTTGATGCAGAAGTACTGATATGATTCATGTTTGTGCTTGCAAGATCTATTTTCTCTCTTAGAGAATCCCTTCAGAGGGTTACTATTATCCGTCAGAGTGAGTGTCTCTGAGCTACAGTGAGATGAGATATAGTTATGGAGAGATGTGGGATTGTACTAGGTAGAAGTCCTACCATAATTGAGGTTCCATCAGTCCATGATATCAGCCATAATAGAGAGATGGGATGAGGATACTTGTTCCTTCCATCTTCCGTCATGAGAGATCATGATAACTCTGGAGGATGTGTACAGGATCCTACAACTTCTGGTCTTAGGTGAGCCTGTCAGACTGAGAATACTGCGGGGTCCACCAAAGGTTTTTGTAGATATGGAGCATTGTTTGGGATGGGTACCACAGATGAGGACCCGATCAGATCAGATATCATTGGCAGCCATACTAGCAGGTCTGACATCTTTGGTACGGAGAGTGATGCTATGTATACTTTATTTGGTTGTAGTTCCCAACACAAAGGGTACAGTATTTTTAGCACCATTCACCCATCTCGTACATAGGATGGAGAATGACAGGGTCACTGTCTTGTGCGGCTATAGCATGTTGGCACATCTTTATCTTGAGCTCAGTTAGTTGGTGAGATATCAGTAGGAGAGTCTTACAGTGTTCACCTTGCTATAGGTTTGGATGTTTGAGCATTACACATGTACACGACCATAGGGTACTCCTACGATGATAGATGTGAGCACACCGAGAGCCTTTTCATATCCACTAGCAGATGTTTAGAATCACGAAGATATCCTCTTTTGGAGGGTAGGCTTTGACCATATACCAGGTATAGATGTGATATGGAGACCTTATTGTCAGATGACACAGTGGCTGGATACCCGACATTAGTTGAGACACTCACAGCAGTGTAAGCTACTAGAAGGTCCTCTTAATCATGTCGTAATGTTGTATTACTATGATAGGGTGATGAGACAGTTCGGTTTGATGCAGGGAGTCCCTCAGACAGTACCTCGATATGCATATCCGACAAGATACTATCAGATACCCAGTGCCATAAGTCAACCTACAGTAGTTGATATTGTGGATAGTGAGATAGATGACACCAAGGATATAGAGGTAGTTGCTGAAATATCCTACGCTAGTGTTAGCAGAGAGTATATCAGATACTAGAGTTTACAGGGGACCCATTCTATTTTCCCCGATGACCACCCCATAGGTGATCCAGGTCCTCCAGAGAGGAACCACTAAGGAGATGACATACCAGTAGGAGAGGAGGAGGAGGATCAAAGAGATGAGGAGGAGCCTCCATTTGAGGGAGATCCTATGGAGTAGATCCCCTAGGCTACGATATAGGGACCAGTGATAAGGCAGTCTATGTTGCTCCCTTGAGATCACAGCGACCTCCTTCAGCACACATAGAGACACCACCACTAAGGCCTAGATGGAGTGAGCAAGGAGAGAGTAGTCACTCCATGCCCCCACCATCTAGATCCTTTACTGATACCCAGGCTAGAGATCCAGGTATGATACAACTTTAGAATGTTTTTGAATAAAGATTTTGTTTGGAAGAAGAATTTAAAAAGTTTTATGTTTGAATTTAATACAATCAACACATTTCTTATCTCAGATCTCTTATCCTTTTCCTGATATTGATATTCAACATATATTTATTTCAAATTTACAAAAACATATTAGGGATAAAATTTTGCTTACTGAATTTACCTCCTTTCAACAATTGTGTGCAACACTTCACCATTATCAATTACAAGTGAGTCAGTTTGAGAGAAAAACTCCAATGGCTCCTATTCCAGTTGACAAGGGTGACAATGCTTCTAATCCTAATAAGTTTTAGAAACCTAACAACTATGTCAAGATTAATAAACAGACAAATGTTATTGTTGATCAAGTTGCGGCTACATCTAATAATGCTCCTACATCCACTAATATCCATATGAATCGTACATTTACTCCTCTCTCTGAAACTTTGCATTCTATAATGAGTAGGTTGTTAAGTGCTAGTATGATTACTTTTCCTCCTATTCAACCTCTTCTTCCTACCACGATAGATTCAAAATCCTTTGATTCTAAAGCTTTCTACTAATACCATTGCCAGAATGGCCACAACACTGAAAAATGTTACTCTCCAAAGCACAAGATCCAAGACTTAATTGATTCTAAAGCTTTTTCTGTTGATAGTTTTGATGGTAATGGGAACAAATCTATTTCTCCTCATAATCAAAACCTTCAAATCTATACCAATCCTTTACCTACACATGATACTAATACTATAGCCCAACCATCTTCTGTAGAAATTGTTTTTGATTCAAAGATGGATGATCTTAATAACATTGTTAATCTTGTGGAAAGTGTTGTGCCATCTCAACTTATTGTTCAAGATCCTTCACCTCCACTTCAACTTCCAATTCCACCTAAAACTCAAAAAAAAACTAATGATAAGTGACCTAGGGAACTTTTAATTACCTTTGATGATTCTGAAACAATTAAGACTCCTAATGGTCCCCTTTATATTTATGCTAGGATTGCTAACCTACCTACCCGTGGTTGTCTAGTTGATCCCACCTCTTTAATAAATGTCATTACTGAAGAAAATATTTTTATGAAAAGCTTACAACATGATTTTTATGACTCATCTGATGCATGGATCCAAACTTGTAATGGCTTTCTTTATCCTGCACTTGGTTCTATTAACTTACTAGTCAAAATTTGTGGTAAGGTTATAGATACTACCTTCATCAATATTCCTACTTCTGATCAATTCCAAATCAAATTTGGTTTACCTTGGATAACTTCTATGCATGCTATTGCTTCTCCCATTCATAAATGTCTTAAGCTCATTCATAAAGGAGAAGTCAAAATGATTAATCATAGTTTGTTTCAACCTTCTAGGCCTAGAGATTGTGTTACTCTTGATTTTCTTTTTCCCTCATTACCTAACTCATGTCCTTCTCACCCTGATCATCTCTTTCACTCCTATCAAGCTTACAAACATCACAAAATTGCTGAGTTAAGTATGCCTCAGATTGATTCCAACCGTGGTCTTTTGCCTACTCCTGCAATACCTTCTTTATCTATTGCTGCTAATAAAATTCATCAAATGTCTACTCTTCCATTACAACCTATTGAGAATCTTCCTATCGAACCTATGAAGGAACCTATTGTCATTGCTCCTAATTCTCAACATGTGCCAAATAAAGTTAAACATAACAAATCTGCTAATGAACATCGTAAGAAGTGTAGAGCTCATGCTAGAGCCCATTCTTCTATGATTCAAAACTCATTACCTACCTTTGATCAACCTATGCCTGATTTGTTGGATGTTAATATTCATGATGTCAAGATGAATGAGTATGATGATCCTATTTGCATCTTGGATCCTATTTCAATCAACCTTGATGAGGAGGACACTCTTGATGATCCTATTGATCTTAGTAATGAATATGAGACCGTTGATCTTGATATTGATTTACCTCATATGCTTTCTAATCAATTAGCAATTACACCTAGTTATGAACATTGTGATTCTCAAGAGGATGCTTGTTTGGAACTGGCTATCATTCCTACTATATTGGATATAGTCCCTCTTGCGAGTTTCCCACCCACCCTAAATAACATAAACCAATATGAGTGCACTTCTATGAATCCTTACATGCAAGGAAACTCAAGAATGAGCCCTCACAAATCGATCCATAGCTCTCTATGCATGGAGTTGCAAGATTTATAAAAATTGCTCTCAGCTAGAGCTATAAACTCATGACCTTGCCAATAAACCATGCAACGAGAGATTCAATGAAGACAAGGGCAAGAATGCCAATATCCTCAAGAATCAAAATGTATGCAATGCAATGCAAATCTAAATGAAAATGCAAGCTAAGCTATGAAAATGAAAGTACAATGCAACT
>MU224834.1:3358966-3369762 GCA_018584345.1 Thuja plicata | reverse complement strand
TTTTTCTCTTTTAAATTAAATAAGGCTCAAACCTTATGAAATATTGAATTGATTATGATATGATCAAGGAAATTGATATAATTGATATTGTTGATATTTGAAAGTATTGATTCAGGGATTTGATAAAATAATAAAATGGGGCCCAAAGTCTAGGTGACCATTTTAGGGTGCATACAATCATTCCTACTATATTGGATATAGTCCCTCTTGCGAGTTTCCCACCCACCCTAAATAACATAAACCAATATGGGGAAGGTTGACAACATGCTTGATTGGCTTATCCTTTATGGTAGCCCATTTTGTATTTGTATGTTGTATTGTGCTTCCCCTGTAATGTGTTTTTCTAAATGTTTGTTAGATTCTTTTATACGACCCTTGTTACACTATTGGCGCAAGGTGATAAAGGAATCAAAACTGCTGTTCAATTCCTCTATATGTATCTACATTCTTCTATATGTTGTTTCATGTTATGTTGTACTTGTGCTATTATTTGTAACTATGTTCCTTATATAATCTGCTTGGATCTGTGGCATGGTAGCACTAATTCTTTTTGGTCTCCTTGTTGTGGTGTGAAAAGATTCCTCTTCGTAAATCTAAAGTTTCTTTCCTTGTTTGTGATTGTAGTTCTACTTTGTCTGGGGAATGGTGTCAATTCATTTGCAATAATATTATATTTCTATGTACATGTTATCTTATGATCATACTTACCCCACATTAGGTAGATCCCTCTTGTGTTCTTATGTATGTTTATGTTTTATTTCCCTTGATTTGTCTTCCTTTATGGGCATCTCGCAGTGGAAACGTAATCCGTAGAATTGTTGATGTTTTCGTTAAAACAATTTCTCCTGTTAAAGTTTTAGCAATGAATTTAAAATGGGGGAATACACTCTACTCACTTTTTGCACACATGCACATTCAAAATAGTTTTCAAGATTTAAAAATTTTCCCTTTATGGATTAAAAGAAACTAATCGTTAAAGCATGGTCATCTTTTTTAACTTTTTAGGATCTCTTGATCCCTCCAGTTTAAATTTACATGGATCTCTTGATCTCACCAATTTTCAATTTGCAATAATTTGATCCCTTTAAGAATGGATCTCCCTTATCGATTGACTAGTAAGTAGCCATATTCACTAGGCAGTTCAATTCCATCTTTCCAGTTACGCCTTTTGTGTGGTTGACAATGAGATATAAGTTCTCATTGGGCGAGATAATCACACCCTTTTTCTCTCTCCATAACTAAGAAATGTCTCTCTTATCATGATCTTAGGGTTGATAAAGACTTAAGTCCCTTCGGGGCTTGAGGGTTTCTTTATCCCTTTTGGGTCCAATAAGATTGTCTTTTCTGTATATTCTCCTTTACCAAGAGTTTATGTTGAGCTCATACTTTTGCTAAAGTGGGGGCTAAATGTATAGTTAGAAAATGGAAGCACTTCCATTGTAGACATGTGTATCCTTTTGAGTAAGTGGTTTGGGGTCATGAAAAGCACCTTGAATGGGTTCCAGATCTTGACATGGATTCTCCCCTATTTTGTCCCTCTTTCCACTCCTGTTTAGCCTAATTTCTGCATTCTGAACTGCAGACTAGGGATTCTGGGCTTCAAGGTTAGGGTTGACCTTTTAGGTCTATGTTGACCTTGACCCTGACCTAGGTCAAGGTTGACCTCAATCCTGACCTAGGTCAAGGTCAACCTCGACCTTGACCCAGGGTTCAGATCCTGGGGTCTCACAGTTTTTGGAGGTCGACCTTTGCAAAAAGTATTTCTTGCTTCCCGGTCGACTGTTTCGAGTTCTGAAGTGTTGATTCCTAAATTATATTTAATATAGGT
The DNA here is from genome assembly GCA_018584345.1 of Thuja plicata. Lineage (NCBI taxonomy): Eukaryota > Viridiplantae > Streptophyta > Pinopsida > Cupressales > Cupressaceae > Thuja > Thuja plicata. The sequence continues at coordinate 3,367,934 of MU224834.1, read as the reverse complement.
CCTCTCCTAGTGGTAAAGGCTTTAATTGGAATTTAATCCTCCTATGTAGGTCTCCTTAGAAGATTGTGCCCGAATTTCATATAAAAGGGAAGCTTTCTCTCTCATTTTCTCTAAGTCTTCTAAGTGATACTGGTGCAGGAGCACCCTGGAGATGCCAAGAAAATATTGTAGTCTCTTGTCATTTTTGTGTGCTAGAGTGTGTAAGACCCTCTAGTAGGGCAATGTAATTATAAGGTCATGTTGACCAAGAGTAGTTTAGATAAGTTTCTTTTTATGCTTCATTTTGGGTAGTTTAGCTCTTTTTGGCTCTTGTTTAATAGACTATTCTTGATGATGTCATCAAAGGGTAGGGTGATGTCATGGTGGTACTTAGGGTCCATGGTTACCCTAAGTGGTCTAGTTAAGGTTAGCTAAGATAGATTGATGGATAAAACACTTCAAAAGTGTTATTGGCAAAAAGGTGTAAAATGTTGCTATGCAACATTAGCAACTTTTCAAAGTTGCTGACAACATTTTTTTGTCTAGAGGAATTCAATGTTTTAATAGTTTTAAACCCATAGAAGGGTGGTAAAATTTGTGTCTAAGTGATATAAGGTGGAAAAACCCTAATTGTGAGGGTGGAAGTTCATTTTGTACGGACTGATATCTTGGAGCCAAGGGTTTTTGTGGAAAAAAATAGTAGATTTGAAGCATTTTGTGTTTTCATTGTATTGGAATGGATTAGTTTACTGACTGTGATCATTGGAGGTTGTTTTTTTTCATGTTACCAAGGTTTTCCAATCATTAGGTTTCTTTTTAGTTGTTCTTTGTTTGTAGTTTGAAAATTCTTTCAGTTTTGGACTGTTTGCTATCCCGTTTTGGCCAAGGAGCAAAGATGTGGACCTAACTCCACTTCCCACCATTGGTTTTGTATGGCCACCTGGGAATGGAGACTAGGTCCATAGATCTTCAATACTATGGAAGGAGGAGCTCTCAAAGTGCTGGCATGTATTTTTAATCACTTTCCCTATGCAAGCTAAACTCATATCCCGGTTAGAGGAAGCAAGTGACAGTGAGTTTAAAAGTTGCAAGGTGTGTTCTCATGAGCCAAGAAGGACATGGATGTGTTGAGTGATGTTGTGAAAGTGTTCTCCAAGGTGGAGGAGTGCCCAAGGATCCAACAATACAAGTTTTGAAGCCCAAGACACCAAACTGGTCTAAACACAAGAAATGTGCCATATTTTGATAACAGGGTGTACAGACAGTTCCAGACTAAGGGACCTAGAAAATCTTTGTGTATTTTTTCCTTACCTAAATACTACCACAAAATATTAGGGTTTCCTTTGAGATATTTTTTTCTATTTTTAAGGTTTCCTAAAAACTAGGAGGCCTAATTATGCAAAAAGGCTACAAGGCCTAGAAAGTAGGAAACTAGAACCCGATGGCAATATGGATCAACTTGGTGGTTTCAAACCTAGGTTGAAATTAAAAAATGGAGTATGTTGAAGCCCTAACCCTCCTAAAAATCCAAACTTAAGTGTAGGTCTTGGAGTGGTTTGAGTGGAAGGTTCTTGTGGAACACAAGAATGGTGTCTTTAACATGATAGGTAGTTTCCTTGGTTGGAGAGGAAAGACTAATTCTTCCAAGTGTTGAAGGGTGGATTGAGGAAGACCTAGAGGTCCTAAGAGAGACCTATTAAGAGTTTCAAGAAAACTTAGAAGGTTACCAAGGAGGGTCCCTATCAGAGTGGGATTAGAGCCCAAGTTCAAGATTTAGGAAAAGAAGAAATAGTGCAGCTAGTGGATGTTGCAGACCAAGGACTCGAGTGAGGAGTCTAGTGAATCAAGAAAGATGGTGACCAATGCTGAATTGGCCAAGAAAGTGGATGAACAAGAAGAGGATAATAGTTTTCTAAGAGAGAGATTGACTCAAATGGAGCAACTCTTGGATGAAGTCTGAGCTAAGGCAGATAGTGTAAATGATAAGGTGGACCAGAAAGAGGAAAAGGAAGCTAAGGGAAAGGAGTGGTACTTAGATGAAGAAACACCTACCCCTGATCTGGTCTTACCTGAGGAAACCTTCTTGAAGGAACTCAAAGCTTTGAGTGGTAAAGCCTTGGAGGGTGTGCCATTGTTTAATGGACAAATGGATGTTGATTTGGTTTTAGATTTGATACATAGCCTTGAGAATCATTTTGAATGTGATGGGGTGACTGATGCTCAAAAACTCAAGGTGGCCAAGTCTAGATTAAGAGGACCAGCACTTACCTGGTGGAAATTTTTTCAGAATGAAAGGGAGAAAGAGGGCAAGAGTCCTATTGTGTCATGGAAAGGTATGTTGGCAAAGTTGAAACAAACTTATCTCCCAAATGACTATGAAGTTCAAATGCATAGAAAGAGACAAAATCTTAGACAAAAAGACCTTGAAGTCTAAGCATATACAAAGGAGTTTCAGAAGTTATGTTTAAGGTCCAAGGTAGTTGAGGATGAAAGCATTAGATTGGCTAGATATCAAAATGGGCTCAAGTGGTCTATACAAGAGGAGATGAGTCTTGCAACCTTGACAAGTGTGAGATAATTCTATCAAATGGATCTTAAGATAGAAGAGAAGAGCAAGAGGAAGCATGATCAGACCTCAAGAGGAAGACGTAGAGGCAAAGAAAATAGAGGAAGAGGTAGCTTTGTAGGGAGTTTTGCAGGAAGAGGCAGTGACTATAGGTCTCAAGGTGAAACTAAATTGACTGAGATAGTGAATGAGACTAGTGGTAGAGGAAGCATGAATAGGGGAAGATTATTCCAAGGTGGTGGAAGAGGTAGATTTGGAGGTTCAGGAAGAGCCTCACACTTTGCAAACATGAAGTGATTTCATTGCAATCAGCTAGGCCATCCAGCCTATAGATGCCCGGAGAAAGCTTCCACCTCACATGGTGGTAAAAGAGTGAATTACATTGCACAAGAGGACAATAATAGTGGTAAAGGCACTGAAATCAATCTTGATTCAGAAAGTGGAGAGAATATCATGATCAGGAGAATACTCATTAAAGAACCGGTCAAAGAAGAAGCCAAGCAAAGGAGGGCACTATTCAGGGTAAAGTGCAAGATTCATGGGAAAGTGTGAAAGATGATTATAGACTCAGGTTCTACTGACAATATTATATTAGAGGAGGCAGTCAGCAAGTTGGGACTGACAAAAATACTTCACACAAACCCTTACTGAGTTACATGGTTAAACAAGGGTCAGCATGTTCTTGTTAATGAGCAAGCATGGGTGAATTTCTCAATAGGGAGGTATATGGATAGAATATTGTGTGATGTACTCCCAATGGATGGATGCCACCTACTCTTAGGTAGGCCATGGTAGTTTGATAGGAAGACAATTCATGATGGAGAGAAAAATTCCTATTCTTTTAGTAAGGATGGGGTCACCTATAAAATTCAGTCACTTGTAGATGATGAGGGGTCTACATCAGCTGGGACTAATGTCTTATTGCAGGGAGGTAAAGAGTATTTGTAGACAGAAAAGAGTGGGGAATTATTATACTATGCTATCATGCTTAAGCCTAGTGAAGAGAAGAAGGTGGAACAACCACCATTGCCAAGTGAGGTGCAAGAGTTATTGGAAGAGTTCAAATACATATTTAGTGATGGGACACCAGCAATGTTACCACCTCCAAGAGACATAAGTCATCAGATTGACTTCATACGCGGAGCATCTCTACCAAATAAGGCAGCATACAAGGTGACTCCTGATCAAAACAAGGAGATAGCAAAACAAGTCCAATAACTTTTGGACCAAGGTCTTATTAGGAAAAGCATTAGTCCATGTGTAGTACCAGTGGTTCTAGCATCAAAGAAGGGAGGTAAGTGGAGGCTTTGTATAGACTCAAGAGAAATTAATAGGATCACTGTGAGATACAGGTTTCCCATTCCTAGGATTGAAGATCTTATGGATTGTTTGGGAGGAGCTAGGTACTACACTAAGTTGGATTTGAAGAGTGGGTACCACAAAATTAGAATTAAGGAGGGGGATGAATGGAAGATAGCATTCAAGACAAAAGAAGGGCTTTATGAATGGTTGGTCATGCCCTTTGGGCTTAGCAATGCATCCATAACCTTTATGAGGTTGATGAACAAAGTGTTAAAGGACTACATAGGCAGATTTGTAGTTGTGTACTTAGATGACATTCTGATTTTCAGTAAGACAAAGGAGGAACATCTTCAACATTTGCAGACTGTGATGGAGAAACTTCATGAGGAGAAGTTGTCCATTAACTTGGAAAAGTGTGAATTTATGAAATAAGAGTTGATCTATCTTGGTTTTTTGGTGTCACAAGGAACCTTGAAGATGGATCCCAGTAAAGTTGAAGCCATATTAAGTTGGCCTACCCCTACATGCAGCTTTGAGGTAAGAAGTTTCCATGGACTTGCACAATTTTATAAGAAGTTCATTAGAGGCTTTAGTGAGATATGTGCACCAGTCTTAGATACAATAAAAGGTGGAGTGAAAACTAAATTCAAATGGACTCTAGAGGCTGGTAGAGGTTTTGAAGTGGCAACACAACCAATCTTGGTTTTGCCAAATTTTGACAAGTTGTTTACCCTTGAATGTGATGCAAGTGGTATAGCTGTTGGGGTAGTTTTGAATCAAGAGAATAGACCAGTGGTATTTTATAGTGAGAAGTTGAATGAGGCTAAGAAGAGGTATTCTTCTTATGACTTGGAGTTATATTCATTGGTGCAATCTTTGAGGAAATGGAGGCACTATTTGTTGCCTAAAGAGTTTGTGGTGTATACTGATAACAAGGCTTTGAGTTTTATTAACTCTTAGGAGAAGTTGAGAAACAAACACCTTAAGTGGATGGAATATTTGCAGGCCTATACCTTCACCATCAAACACAAGAAAGGATAAATGAATAAAGTGGATGATGCTTTGAGTAGGATACTCTTGACAGTCCAAGAAGTACAACTGCAAAATATAGGCATAGAAAGCTTCAAGGAGCTTTATGAAGGTGATGAAGACTTCTCAGAGGCATACAAGGTATGCAAAGACTTCAAAAACCATTTCCATAGTCAATTTTCTGACTATACCATTCAGAATGATCTATTATTTAGAGAAGGGCAGATATGTATCCCTAAGGGATCTATGATGGAAAATGTAATCCAAGAAAAGCATAATGGTAGCTTAAGTGGGCATTTTGGCCTGAATAAGACATTAGAACTAGTGCAAAGGTTCTACTATTGGCCTAGGATGCAGAAGGACATTAGGAAGTATGTGGAGTAGTGTTTGGTTTGCCAAAAATCCAAGGACATAGCATCAAATGTAGGTTTGTAACAGCCCTTACCCATTCCCAATAGGCCTTGGGAATGCATTAGTATGGATTTTATTGTTGGGCTGCCTAGAACTAAATATAGTTTAGATAACATCTTTGTAGTGGTAGATAGATTTAGAAAGATGAGTCATTTCATTGCTTGCAAAACCACTCACGATACCAGTCACATTGCTCATTTGTTTTTTAAAGAAGTGGTAAGGATTCATGGCTTACCTATTAGCATAGTCTCTGACAGAGATGTAAAGTTCATGGGTCATTTTTGGAAGACCTTGTGGGCAAGATTGGGAACCAATTTGTCATTTGGGTCAGCCTACCATCCTGAAATTGATGGTTAGACTGAAGTGATCAATAGAGTGTTGGGAAATCTCCTTAGGTGCTTGACATAGGAGTATAGAGTGATGTGGGATCAGATGTTACCACTGGCTAAATATGCCTACAATGATAGTGCAAATAGGACAACTGGCAAAAGCCCTTTTGAAGTAGTTTATGGGCTGAACCCTAGAGGTGTGTTTGAGTTAAGAAAATTAGAAAATTCAAAAGGAAGGAGTGCATATGCAGATGATTTTTCTCAATCCATGAAAGAGGTTCATGAGCAAGTAAAGAAGCAGCTCCAAGAGGCTACACAAAAGTTAAAAACAAAAGTTGATGAAAGAAGGAAAGATCTTCATTTTGCTATGGGTGACCTTGTGATGGTTCATCTTAACAAGTCTAGATTGTAGAAGGGATTCCCCACCAAGCTACAAATGAGGAGGATTGGTCCTTGCAAGATTCTTGCAAAGTATGGGAAAAATGCCTATAAACTTGATTTGCCAACAGATTTGGCAATTTCCCCTATTTTCAATGTGCAAGATTTAGTCCAGTATAAGGGACCTACACCAGTAGATACAGAGGTACAGTCAGATGGTAGGGACATAGCAGCAGATGTTCAGCTTACCCCTACACCAACACCAAAGGCAGAGAATATTTTAGACTCTCGGGTGAAGAAAAAGACTAGGAAAGGCACCTATATAAAACATCTCATTCTGTGGATAGGCATGTCAGAGGATAAGGATACATGGGTGGCTGAGAGTGACTTTAAGAAGCAGGGAATTGATCCTAAGCTCCTATCCCTAGAGGTGACATAGGTTCTTAACCTTGGTAATATGGTGCAGGAGCACCCTGGAGATGCCAAGTAAATATGGTAGTCTCTTTTCATTTTGGTGTGCTAGTGTGTGTAAGACCCTCTAGTAGGGAAATGTAATTATATAAGATCATGTTGACCAAGATTAGTTTAGATAAGTTTCTTTTTATGCTTCATTTTGGGTAGTTTAGCTCTTTTTGGCTCTTATTTAATGGACTGTCCTTGATGATGTCATCAATGGGTAGGGTGATGTCATGGTGGTACTTAGGGTCCATGGTTACCCTAAGTGGTCTAGCTAAGGTTAGCTAAGATAGATTGATGGAGAAAACACTTAAAAAGTGTTATTGGGAAAAAGGTGTAAAATGTTGCTATGCAACATTAGCAACTTTTCAGAGTTGCTGACAACATTTTGTTGTCTAGAGGAATTTGATGTTTTAAGAGTTTTGAACCCATAGAAGGGTGGGAACATGTGTGTCTAAGTGATATAAGGTGTAAAAACCCTAATTGTGAGGGTGGAAGTTCATTTTGTATGGACTGATATCTTGGAGCCAAGGGTTTTTTTGGAAAAAAATAGCAGATTTGAAGCATTTTGTGTTTTCTATTAGGAATAAGGTGTCTCAACCTTGGATAATTCCTATTCTTATTATTTGTTTTGTAAAATGTATTTCTTGCAGATAATGTTGATGTGTCGGCATCTTGAATTGTGTGTAAGGAGATCATGGCTAAAATAGTTATGATGAATTCCTATGACACGTAAGAGCTATGTCAGGAAGATTCAATGACAGGTGAAGACATGTGGCAACTGATAAATGTGAGTACTGTACACTCTTCCCCAATCGTGGAATGGTAAAACCCTAATACGGTTATCTTTGGGAGTAGCCCTAAAAAGTGAAGCGCATGATATATGCATTTTTTAGTGTTGTGAAGAGAAGTGATGCGAGTGTATTGTTGGAACGTTTTATGCTGCCGTGATTTGTCTTCAAGGGTTTTGAAATCTTTAGAAAGAACTTGCATTGCAAGTGTGTTGTAAGCTGTAATAGTTTTGATTAATACATTGTGCAGGTTTTGGAGTGCTGGGGTTTTTTACCGAAAGGTTTTTTCCAAGGTATATCATTGTGTCATTCTCTATTTTCTATATGCATGGTATGTGGTTGCAATATCTCTGTTAAAGTAGTTAACGAATCTGAAATTGTAAGGGTTTAAAAGAATTTGCATAATACTTTCCTATAGAGATTAGCGTAGGAAGCTGTTTCCGCACCTGAGTTTCCTTACATTTTCATTGTATCGGAATGGATTAGTTTACTAACTATGATCATTGGAGGTTGTTTTTTTGCATGTTACCAAGCTTTTCCAATCATTAGGTTGCTTTGTAGTTGTTGTTTGTTTGTAGTTTGAAAATTCTTTTAGTTTTGGACTGTTTGTTGTCCCGTTTTGGCCAAGGAGCAAAGATGTGGACCTAACTCCACTTCCCACCATTGGTTTTGTATAGACACCTAAGAATGGAGACTAGGTCAATGGAGTTTCAATACTATGGAAGGAGGAGCTCTCAAAGTACTGGCATGTATTTTTAATCACTTGCCCTAGGCGAGCTAAACTCATAGCCCGGGTAGAGGAAGCAAGTGACAGTGAGTTTAAAAGTTGCAGGGGGTGTTCTCATGAGCCAAGAAAGCCATGGATTTATTGAGTGATTTTGTTCAGGTGTTCCCCAAGGTGGAGGAGTTCCCAAGGATCCAACAAGACAATTTTTGAAGCCTAAGACACCAAACTGGTCTAAACACAAGAAATGTGCCATATTCTGATAACAGGGTGTACGGACAGTTCCAGACTAAGGGACCTAGAAAATCTTTGTGGGTTTTTGCCTTACCTAAATACTACCACAAAATATTAGGGTGTCCTTTGAGATATTTTTTCTATTTTTAAAGTTTCCTAAAAACTAGGAGGCCTAATTGTGCAAAAAGGCTATAAGGCCTAGAAAGTAGGAAACTAGAACCCGATGGAAATATGGATCAACTTGGTGGTTTCAAACCTAGGCTGGAATTCAAAAATGGAGTATATTGAAGCCCTAACCCTCCTAAAAATCCAAACTTAAGTGTAGGGCTGGGAGTGGTTTGAGTGGAAGATTTTGTATGCAATAAAAATGTAGACCTATTTGCTGCAAATACAAAACACCAAAACATCAAACAAACACATTAGATGTTAGTACATGCAACAAAATAAGAAACTTTCATCACAACCTCCGATGAGCTAAAACAAGGGCACCCAAAGCCTTGTTTGATTTTCTCTTTAAGATTATGTGGGTGTGCTCTCCCAACACAATGCAATGAAATCCCACTAAGATGCAAAAGGATGAAGATTTGAGCACAAGTATGTGGAACTTGCCCCAAATCTCTCTCAAAGGATGAATGCAAATGAAAAGATCTATGCTAAGAATGCAAATGCAAGAGATTAACTACTAGATTGAGATGAAAACTAAACTAAGGATGAACATGCAAGATTTCAAACTAAACTATGAAAATGAATCTAAACTATGAAAATGAAT
>MU224834.1:3342615-3358395 GCA_018584345.1 Thuja plicata | reverse complement strand
AATAAAATTAAATAAATAGTTGAATATAACAAATATAGTTAATCTATAAGAATTAACTATATTGTTATAGGCAATATTAATTAAATTAATATAGAAATGAAAAAGGACAATTTAGGGTGTCTACAGATTCTTGTGGAACACAAGAATGGTGTCTTTAACATGATAGGTAGTTTCCTTGGTTGGAGAGGAAGAACTGATTCTTCAAAGTGTTGAAGGGTGGATTGAGGAATCCCTAGAGGTCCTAAGAGAGACCTATTAAGAGTTTCAAGCAAAATCAGAAGGTTACCAAGGAGGCTTTCTATAAGATACTAAGTTCTCTATTGAAGCCTATGCATCCTTGAGCAATTGAGAAACATCATCAAGCAAGTAATCAAGAAAGATTTCAAGCAAGCATTCATCCATTCAAGTATCTATTTTCATGAAGGACATCCATTGGAGGCCATTGAAGGATTGGAGCTACATAGTGCCCTTTTGGTGATCTCTCCATCCACTTTCTTCCAAACCTATTCCAAATTTAAGAACCCATTCAAGACTTGGTTTTGGAGATCTACAAGCAAGAGATTGAAGACATCTTCCCTTTCTACATTCCACATTTTGAAACATACTTGTGGATTCAAGGATTTGAATCTACCACAAGGAAATTTTCAAGCAAGGTGAATTTATGCATTTACTTTGTCCATTTCTACAATTTCAATTACATATATTTGAGGTTAATTCCAAAATCAAGGTTTGACCAAGGAAAACCCCTCCCCCACAAAAAAAAATCCCCTTTTTCTTGTAGGTACAGGTATAGAACAGTTGATTTGAGACCAGATGTGGATACCCTTTTTGGCTTTCTTTCAGACGACGCAAACAAATTTTCTGTCAGACATGTGTAGGTCAAGGTCAACATTATTGGGTTAGGGTTGACATTTGTGGATCAAGGTCGACCTTTTTCATAATACGACATTGGAACAGAAAAATATTTATGGGTTTTGTTCATCTCTGCATTCTGGTTCGGGACCAACTATCCATTTTTCCAGAAATAGTCTATAGACCTCAAAAAATAGCATTCTTTGATCTGCAATATTTCAAGGTTAGTACATTTCTCATATTTCTTCAATTACTGTCATATATCATTTCTATACATATAATTAATAGAATTTAAGGTCTCTCCTTTGTTATTCTCCTTTCCAAATAGTTGATTCATTTGTGCATTAGCCCTTCTTTAGGGTTGATCAACTTGGATCTCCCATTCGTGCATTATGATTACTTTTCCTCCTATTTGACGTCTTTGTCCTACCAAAATAGCTTCAAAATCCTTTGATTTTAAAGATTTCTGCCAATACCATCACCAAAATGGCCATGACACTAAAAAATGTTACTCTCTAAAGCATAAGATTCAAGACTTAATTGATTCTAAAGCTTTGTCTATTCATAATTTTGATGGTAATGGAAAAAAATATGTTTCTCCTCCTAATCAAAACCTTCAAATCTATACCAATCCTTTACCTACACATGATATTAATACTATAGCCCAACCATCTTCTGTAGACATTGTTTTTGATTCAAAGATGGATGATCTTAATAACATTGCTAATCTTGTGGAAAGTGTTGTGCCATCTCAACTTATTGTTCAAGATCCTTCACCTCCACTTCAACTTCCAATTCCACCTAATACTCAAAAATAAACTAAGGATAAGCAACCTAGGGAACTTTTAATTACCTTTGATGATTCTTAAACAATTAAGTCTCCCGATGGTCCCCTTTATATTTATGCTAGGATTGCTAAGATACCTACTCATGGTTGTCTAGTTGATCCCACCTCTTTAATAAATTTCATTACTGAAGAAAATCTATCTTAATAAAATATCTATCTTACTAAAATGTAAAAGGAAGGATTGAAATAGTGATATGCTTATTAAAAATGTATAATGTATTAAGAAAGACTGGTTGGATTGATTATTGATTATCTTGAAATGTAATGTTTGAAATAGGAAATGTGTAGATTGTATTGAATTCCTTAACTTCAATTGAATTGTATTGATTGTGTATTGCAATTGTGATTAGGGAGAAAATATGTTCCTCTCTTATTCCCAAATGCATGAATGGGAGATCCAAGTTGATCAACCCCAAAGAAGAGGTGATGCACAAATGAATCAACTATTTGGAAAGGAGAATAAAAAAGGAGATACCTTAAATTATGTTAATTATATGTATAGAAATGATCTATGACAGTAATTGAAGAAATAGAAGAAATGCACTAACCTTGAAATATTGCAGATCAAAGACTATAGTTTTCTCAAGTCTGTAGACTATTTCTAGAAAAACTGACAGTTTATCCCGAACCGAAACACAGAGACAAAAAAAACCCATAAATATTTTTGCATTCTGATGTCATCTTATGATAAAGGTCAGCCTTGACCCACAAATGTCAACCCTAACCCAATAATATCGACCCTGACCTTCACAGGCCCGACATAAAATCTGTTCGCGCTGTCTAAAAGAAAGTCAAAAAGGGTATCTAGATCTGGTCTCAAGTCAACTCTTCTGTACCTATACCTATTATAAAAATGGGATTTTTTGTTGTGGGGGAGGGGTTTGCCTTGGTCAAACCCTAGTTTTGGAATTAACCTCAAATATATGTAATTGAAATTGCAGAAATGGACAAAGTAAATGCATAAATTCACCTTGCTTGAAAAAGTCCTTGTGGGGCATTCGAATCCTTGAATCCACAAGTATGATTCAAAATGTGGAATGTAGAAAGGTAAGATGTCTTCAATCTCTTGCTTGTAGATCTCCAACACCAAGTCTTGAATGGGTTCTTGAATTTGGAATAGGCTTGGAAGAAAGTGGATGGAGAGATCACCAAAAGGGCATTATGTAGCTTCAGTCCTTCAATGGCCTCCAATGGATCTCCTTCATGAAAATGGATACTTGAATGGATGAATTCTTGCATGAAATCTTTCTTGATTTCTTTCTTGATGATGTTTCTCAATTTCTCAAGGATGCATAGGCTTCAATAGAGAATTTAGTATCACTTAGAAGACTTAAAGAAAATGAGAGAGAAAGCTTCCCTTTTATATGAAATTAGGGCACAATCTTCTAAGGAGGCCTACATAGGAGGATTAAATTCCCATTAAATCCTTTACCCATAGGAGAGGACCTATATTAAATATAATTTAGGAATCAATGCTTCTGAACCCGAAACAGTCGACCCAGAAGTGGGAAATACTTTTTGCAAAGGCCGACCTCCAAAAACTGTGAGACCCTGGGATCTGAACCCTAGGTCAAGGTCAAGGTTGACCTTGACCTAGGTCAGGGTTGAGGTTGACCCTAACCTAGATCAGGGTCAAGGTTGACATAGATATAAAAGGTTGACCTTGACCCTGAAGTCTAGAATCCCCAGTCTGTAGTTCCGAATGTAGAAATCAGGCTAAATAGGAGTGGAAAGAGGGACATAATAGGGGAGAATCCATGTCAAGATCAGGAACCCATTCAAGGTGCTTTTCATGACCCCAAACCACTTACTCAGAAGGCTAAACATGTCTACAATGGAAGTGCTTCTATTTTTTGACTATACATTTAGCCCCCACTTTAGCAAGATTATGAGCTTAACACAAACTCTTGGTAAAGGAGAATATACAGAAAATAAAATCTTATTGGACCCAAAAGGGATAAAGAAACCCTCAAGCCCCCAAGGGAATTTAGTCTTTATCAACCCTAAGTTCATGATAAGAGAGACATTACTTAGTTAAGGAGAGAGAAAAATGGTGTGATTATCTCACCCAATGAGAACTTATATCTCATTATGAACCACACAAAAGGCATAACTGGAAAGATGGAATTGAACTACCTAGTGAATGTGGCTACTCAGTAGTCAACCCATCAGGGAGATCCATTCTTAAAGGGATCAAATTATTGTAAATTGAAAAATAGCGGGATCAAGAGATTTGTGTAAATTTAAACTGGAGGGATCAAGAGATCCTAAAAAGTAAAAAAAAATAAAAATTGACCATGCTTTAAGGATTAGTTTCTTTTAATCCATAAAGGGAAAAGTTTTAAATCTTTAAAACTATTTTGAATTAACGTGTGTGCAAAAAGTGAGTAGAGTGTATTCGCCCATGTTAAAGTCATTGCTAAACTTTAACAAGAGCAATGGTTTTAATAAAAACATCAAAAATTCTACGGATTACGTTTCCACTGCAAGATGCCCCCAAAGGAAGATAAATCAAGGGAAATAAAACATAAACATACATAAGATCACAAGAGGGATCTACCTAATGTGGGGTCAATATGATCATAAGATAACATGTACATAGAAATATAATTTTATTGCAAATGAATTGACATCATTCCCCAAAGAAAGTAGAACTACAATCACAAAGGAGGAAAGAAACTTTAGATTTACGAAGAGGAATCATTTTAGACCACAACATGGAGACCAAAAAGAATTAGTTCTACCATGTCACAGATCCAAGTAGATTGTACAAGGAACACAGTTACAAACAATAGCACAAGTACAACATAATATGAAACAACATATAGAAGAATGTAGATACATATAGAGGAATTGAACAACAGTTTTGATTCCTTTATCCTCTTGCACCAATAATGTAACAAGGGTCATATAAAAGAATCTAAAAAATATTTAGAAAAACACATTACAGGGGAAACACAATACACCATACAGACACAAAAAGGGCTACCATAAAGGATAATCCAATCAAGCATGTTGTCAACCTTCCCTATCTTGGTTTACTATTATCTGTCAAAGGGAGTGTCTCCAAGCTATAGAAAGATGAGATACAGTTATTGAGAGATGTGGGATTGTACTGGGTAGCAGTCCTACCATAGCTAAGGTTCCATCGGTCCATGATATCAGCCATGATAGAGAGATGGGATGAGGATACTTGTTCCTTCCATCTTCCATCAGGAGAGATCATGATCACTTTGGAGGATGTGTACAGGGTCCTACGAATTTCGGTCTGAGCCAAGCCTGTCAGATCAAGAGTACCATAGGGTCCGCCTGAGGTTTTTTTAGATATGGAGTATTGTTTTGGACGGGTACCACAAATGAGGACCCGATCAGATTAGATTTCATTGGTAGCCATACTAGCAGGTCTGACACCTTTGGTACAGAGAGTGATGCTATGTATACTTGCTTTGGTTGTAGTGCCCAAAACAAAGGGTACAGTATTTTTACCACCATTCACCCATCTCATACGCAGGATGGAGAGTGATAGGATCACTATCTTGTGGGGCCATAGCATGTTGGCACATCTTTATCATGAGCTGAGTCAATTGGTGAGATATCAGTGGGAGAGTCTTACAGTGTGCACCTTGCTACAGGTTTGGATGTTTGAGCATTACACATGTACATGACCATAGGGTACTCCTATGATGATAGATGCGAGCACACTGAGAGCCTTTGCATATCCACTAGTAGATGTTTGGCAGCACAGAGATATCCTCTTTTGGAGGGTATGCTTTGACCATATACCAGGTATAGATGTGATATGGAGACCTTATTGTCAGATAATAGAGTGGCCAGATACCCAACATCAGTTGAGACACTCACAGTAGTGTAAGCTACTAGAAGGTCCTACTAATCATGTTGTAATGTCATATTACTATGATAGGGTGATGAGACAGTTTGGTTTGATGCAGGGAGTCCCTCAGACAATACCTCACTATGCATATCTAACAAGATACTATCAGAGACCTGGTGCCATATGTCGACCTATAGTAGCTGATATTGTGGATAGTGAGACAGATGAGACCAAGGATATAGAGGTGGTTGCTGAGATATCCTATGCTGGTGTTAGTAGAGAGTATATCAGATACTGGAGTTTATAGGGGACCCATCCTATTTTCCCTGATGATCACCCCATAGGTGGTCTAGGTCCTTTAGAGAGGAACCACCGAGGAGATGACATACCAGTAGGAGAGGAGGAGGAGCCTCCCTTCAAGGGAGATCCTATGGAGGAGGAGAGAGCAGAGGAGATGCCCCCAGGCTACGGTACAAGGACCGGTTATGAGGGAGTCTATGTTGCTCCCTTTAGATCACAGCGACCTCCTTGACCACACATAGAGACACCACCACTGAGGCCTAGATAGACCAAACGAGGAGAGAGTAGTCACTCAATGCCCCCACCATCTAGTTCCTTTAGTGATGCCCAGGCCAGAGATCTAGGTATGATACAACTTTAGAATGTTTTTGAATAAAGATTTTATTTGGAAGAAGAATTTAATAAGTTTTATGTTTGAATTTTTTAGGGAGCGTAGTGGAGTGGAGGAGTTTTGTATCTGAGGTTCTGAAGGATACGTGTATATCCTACCGACTACCAACTAGTGAGAGAGAGTCCCTTGTAGGACAAAGGGATCCTGGAAGACATGTAGATATCTTCCTATGTGTATAGCGAGAGTTGAGGTTATGCAAGGAGAGAGAAGAGAAACTGATGGCCGACATGCAGAGAGCTCAGGAGCATATCTTGGAGATGAGCATATCAAGGAGTTGCTCACAGACTAGCATTCTGAGATCCTTAGCCTTGCATCACAGATCTGAGAGAGCTGGGAGTCACCATCCTTCAGAGCATCATGATAGAGATTGATAGATATGGCACTTGTGCCACATATGTACCAAACTTGGAAAAGTTTATTTATGAAGAAAAACTTTGTTTTTGGAACAATTAGTCCTATGATTGATTACGTTTTACTTTCATCAATACACAAAACTTAAAAAGAAAGAGGAAATAAAAATATGTATGAATGCATTCTAAGTTACATAACTTATAAAATAACTATTATATAAGGAACACATGTGTGTGCTTGAATGTGACTTCTAAATCTGGCACAAACGCAACATGGTCATTGCTCAATCCTCGAATTGTGGAGATGAACATGAATTGTCCATTCCACAATTTGAATTGAATTGACCTGTTGCCTCCTAATTAGCTGGGGTGTTTGAATTTACTCTCAGAATGAGAGCCAACAACCATGAGACCAAACTAAGACAGAGGATTTGATAGCATTATCAAAGATGAAATACCATGTATTCTATATGATATGCAATTACAATATAAGAATGAAAGTGCATTTGAATCTAAGAAACTTGAAAGAAATGATAGAATTAAGCTCTTTGAGATATAAGAAAACTACATTAAGATGCAAAATCCATTAAACTACATGAAATTACACTAAATGCAATTAAAATATTGAAAGCATGAAAGAATTGAGACAAAAAAAGACTATAGTTTTGATGCTCTAAAATTTCATCCTTCAAAATGAAGGAAATGAGGTCCAATTTATAGAAAACCATGAAAAGAGAGTGAAGAGTTTCTTGAAAAGAAACAATTGTCTCTTCATTCTCTTTTGAGATAAAAATACAAAGATTATTTAAATAAAAGGGTGAATTATTGCCACATGAGTGTCCTTTCACATGGAATTATGGAATTCCTTTTTGAGGATAATTCATCCAATAAATAAATAACCTTTCAATTCCTTTTATGTATATTAGCTAAAGGGGGTGGAATTGATTTAATTAAAAGCACTTAAGACTTTAGAATTAAATCAATTAATCATAGGGGTTTTTTAGCTAATAAACTCTGAGATTTTAAGAATTAAATATAATGTCAGATTTATGCAAATTTGGGTTTTTTGCATTTGAAACTCAGTCAATTAAAGTCAATAAGAAGAAGAATTTGCCTAGTATAATAGGAATTCGATGATGAGAAAATTGAAGGAGCACACCAAAATTGATTAGGATTATAAGGTGCCAATTTTGGGGTGTTACATTTTACCCCTCTTTGAATTGATGTGCGAGAAGTGCATTGATTCAAAGAATATTCTGAAGTGAAGATGAATATTTTGGAAGTCTAGGCTAGGTTGGCAAGACACCGACCAGATTAAGAAGCAAAATAATCCTAGAGAAGATCAGAATCGGGGTTAGATGGCCCCAATGTCCACTGATAGCTGATGAAGATCTAGGACTATCTCCAGAATCAGGGTTAGATTACCCCAATATGATGGTTAGCCTTCTGAGATCTAGGTTAGATTGCCTAGAGAATGGTCTTAAAGAGTTTTTTAGAGCCATCTTCAGAATGAAGCATAACTTTTAGGAATTAGGGTTAGATTGCCCCAATACCCAATGAGATTTCAAGAATCATCTCTAGAATGAAGCTTGATCCTTGAGGGTCTGAGTTAGATTTCTCAGATACCTAGAAAGATAGATGACAAGATGTGAGACATCAAGATGCCCCTAGAGATTCAAGATCATGGAATATCCAGTTTTGACCATAAGGTAAGAAAAACTGAGTATGCCCCAAGTGATGAGATGCCCCTAGTGATGGGGACTTTTGATTCAGATCAGACTGATTTGAGAATGATGTGAAAAGATTCAATGATGCAATCATCTTGCCCCCTCAGGAGTGAAATAGAAAGATGACACATCATAATGATGAGAGCGAGAAATCACAGAGAAATAAGAGCAAAGATCTAGAGAGCAGAATCGATTTAGAGCGATCAAGAGGTCCTGTTGATTAGGTTTGACCATAGTTGACCAGAATTGACTAGAGTTGACTTTGATGAAAATATTGCTGAAGCTAAGAAAATGATAACAAGAGATAATTCTGACAAGAAAGCGACGCCAGAAAGACAACTACACAAGCTTATATAGAAGTGTCAGATTTTGATTTCAATCATGAAAATTGATTGAGCATATAGATGAAGATAGAGAGAGAGGATCAAACAATTGTGCAATCAAGAGGAAACCATGATGAGAGATGAGGACCCTTGAAGAATGAGAAGACAAAGAAGAGAGCACCAAAACTATCATGATGCAAGTCTAAAATGCGAATGCAAGCCTACAATGCAAAATGCAAGCCTAAGCTAAATGCAATCCTAGGACTTTGGTTGTTGGACTCATCGTATTTATCATCATCGAGTGCTTTTGGATCATCAGAGTTAATATAATCCTTACTAGTGCCGCTGCAACCATAATAATATGAATATGACTTTCATTGGATGAAATGTAGGAAACGAACATAAGCACCAAGGCACAAAAGCCAAGGTGACCTGAACATTGTTTCCAGCTTGATATAGTAATAATTCACAAGTAAACAAACAAAGGAATAACAGTCAAGGAGATAGTTCTGACCTCCCCTTGGCATACAAATAAACAAGATCAAGGGATGTGAGGTTTTTCTACCTTAATTTAGAAGCTCTTATCACATACACCCTATTTATTTGACGTTGCCAAATCATTGAAACCACACCAACAAGTAGTAGACAAAGAAAATATCAAATGAAATTCATGAGAACAGACAACATACTAAGAAAGAGTCAATCATATCTCAGCATGTTTCAAGGTTTATGAGTGTGTCTATGTTTTAGGGTGTTGAAAAACACCATTGTGCTTGTAAGTGCATTGTGTTTGATTACTATCGAGAGATGTTTACATCGTGAGATATCTGAAGTGTGTTGAAAAAAATAGATGTGTCCAAAGAGAGTGTTGAAAAACACTATTTGATTAAGGTGTTTAGAAACACCAGTTTGTGCCAATAGAGAGTTGTCCTTTGACAAGATTAATAACTCAAGTGAAAATCAAAGAGCGATCAAAATGGGGAGCCATGCCCCCAAGTAATGAATGGATCGAAGCCAAACAATCAGATAGTGAGATGATGAGAGATATCTTAGAAATAGTGACAATAGGCAGACTCAGTGAGAACCACAAGTGACTGTCGCAAGAGATTCTCAAGCATAAAGATCGATGATGAGATCTAAGCATCAGCAGGAAGACGCAGTGAGAAACACTAGTAACTGATGCAAAAGAGAGTCTCAAGAAGAGACGAAGTGCTACGAAGCATCAGTAGGCAGACGTAGTGAGATCCACTGGTGACCGATGCAAGAGGAGAAAGACTCCAAAAGATAAGACAATGCCCCCTAGACCAAGAACATGCCCCCAAGTGTGACCAATTTCAATCCATGTGAAGCTGAGCCAAAATCTCGAAGATGACTGAAAGAAAAAGAATGAGCACACTAAAGCACGAAAGCGAACTAAAGCAAGAAAGCAAATTTTTAGAATTTTAGAGATTTTACAATTTATAGAATTTTAAGAGATTTTGCAATTTTTGCAATTTTTTAAAAGATTACTCAATCTCAAGAAAGATCACCATGGTTTTCCCCCAATGTCTAGCAAGGTGTAGGGAATTGCAGATGGATTAGAAAGCTGATGTATGAGATGGATAGCCAATGATGGATGAAGAGGGTGAATGCGACCCTCAAGGATAGTCTCTTCAAGATTGCCCAAGCTAGGGAAACAATAATATAGAAATGTAGGATCATGGAGTGATGTTGTATAGCATTTAGGATAATGACCTAATTTCATGAAAGCATGTGGTCCAAAAGAGTGGACATGTCAAGAGACTTATGAGAAACAATTATTCAATTTTGATCAAGACCAAGGGGTCAATTTCATAGGATAGGATATAGCTTATGAAAGCTTAATTATGGTAAGGGGTGATGGAGGTATAAGCGCATGTTTTGGATTATGGGAGGAATGCTTAGAGATAGGAAGGATAGGCTTGGGATAAGAAAGATCATGATAGGGTAGCATGCAAAAGTGAATATGTTGATGAAAGGGATCATGAATGTCAAGATACACATGTGTTCAAGGATAGGCTCAACCTTGTCAAGATCATAGGAAGAAACATGGATTCTCACAGACTAGCTAGATGTAAGATATGAAAGATAAGATGAGATGGAAGGATCTTGCCCCCAAGTGAAGAGTGCAAGTAGGAGGAATTACACATGATGCCTGTTTGCCAGGTTTTCATCATGGTACTTATCTAAGGTGCCACAAGAAGTGGTTTGCACCATAGGATGAATTGATTTGTCTTTGCTTGTGCTACCAAGGTGCCTATTTACAAGGTTTTCACCAAGGCACTTTTTCATTTTTTTTTTCTTTTCATTTTTATTTTGTTTCAATTTTTTTTAATTTTTTTGAATTTATGTAGGAACCTTAAGCTTCTTGTTCTTTAGATAGCGATCCTTCGAAGGATATGCTATGAGGGGCCAAGGCCGCTGAAAATATGCTTAAAGATGTTAATAGGAAGATGAAATGGAGGATAAGGAAGGTGGAGGTCAAGATTTTATGCAACGTATTGGATGAGAGAAAAAGAAGGAATGTAAGGACCCAATATGGAAGGATAGTAGGTGACAAGATCAACATTGACACACTCCTTGAAGGGTAGTGGACGAATGGATGAAAAGTGGATGGAATAGTTTGAGACATTGATGGATGAGTGGATATGGATCTTGGTACATGAGGACCCAAGATGGAGTCAGAAGATGGGAGATGTTTAGATGGAGGTGAAGTGGAAGACTTTGGAAGCTTGGATGCCAACTCTGATTGTTCCTTTTGGTGCAAGTCTTTTAAGAGAGACTTGGAATCCACATAACTTTTTCTTTTCCTTTTGTATCCAAGTCCTTGAGAAGAGACTTGGGAATCCATATGGCATTTGATTTTCTATTTGCATTAGATGATTTAGAACACAACTCTTTCATAATGGATTTAGGAACCCAGATTTTCTTTGATTTGGTTCTTTGCTCAGTGGATCTTTGTGGTCTCTTGAATATTTCCCTTTTATTTGTAGTCAAATGTTGATTAGATGGGACATAGTGATCTTCATATGTAAGTGGATTCTTGTATTTCTGATTTCTTCGTTGCACATCCAAATTGCTTCCAAAAGACTTCAAAAATGTGGATGAATAGGGTCGATATGACTGGTTCATATGGAGGGGTTGATAGGGAGCTTCCAAAGATGCATGTATTTGTTGATCTTGATAGGAGATAGGGTAAGTGGATCACAAGCTAGTATTGATAGACATAGTAGATGGAGGTACATAAGGACCCAATATAGATGGAAGGTTTGACGGTCTCAACTTTGGGATATAAGGACCAAGGATAGATTTGGAAGATGGGGAAGAATGATGCTTACGTTTAAATGGAGGGATATAAAAAGTGGAGGGGATATCAACATATTTAGAGTGAGCTACATGGCCAAGGCTCTTCCCTTTTGAATTCACCTTTATATCAATAGGAGCATGAGTAGCTTTGATAGGAGCGATTTTGATAGGAGTAGCTAAAGATTTAGGGGATTTATTTTTCTATAAGGGATTTGGAGGAATGATTTTTTCTTGAGGTGTATATGGAGGAGCATGACAAGGAAATGAAGAGATGCTCTGATCTTGACAAGGATCTTTAGATGGTGTACAAAGGCTAACTTTCACTTGATTTTCAATAGGTTCATTAGAGATGGTAGAAAGGATATCTTGATCTTTCTTGGGAGATGGAGGATGTTCTTGGAAGCAATGGAAGGGGATGATAAAATTATCATGGGATTCTTGAGATATGCGACAGTGGTCAACCATTAGATTAAGATGAAAGGTGTCTTGATCTTGATCATAACTGATATTTGTTTTCTCACATTATGGATTCTCCTCTTGACATGGAGCCACTTTTAAGGATGAGGTAGGAGTTTTGATCTGCATATGGGGTTCTTGGCACGCTGATGGGCAGTAATTTGGAATAGGCATGATAGGCCTTGAAGCACATGGAAGCTTTGGGTCTATGACCTTTGAGATGTGAAAAAGATTTGCAGCGGAATGCAGATTAGCTTGGGTTTCTTTCAGAGCAAACCCTTGAGGGTAGGCATAGTCATCATTAGGCTTAGTTCTTGATAGGGAGGATGAATCTTTAGGAGATGGAGGAATGGTGGAAGAAGTAGACGTGAGATGGGAACCATTGCTAGACATAGGTTCTTGATATTGATCATGCTTGAGATTAGTATCTTCACTAGGTGATTCATTAGGATTTTCCATTTTGATTATGCCATCATCTATGAGATCTTGGATTTTATGTTTCAACTCCATGCAAGATGAAGTTTCATGCTTATTGAGTCGATGATATGCACAGTAGTTACTGAAGAATGTGGATCCAAGTAACGTGATTTTATGCAACGTGATGAGGTCATTCTTAAGAAGTTCTAATGCTGATTCATACGACTGTCCCAAAGGAGTAAAGATCCTCTCTGAAGAATAATTAGATGCTTCTTGACTTGCAATATCCTTCTTTTGTAGATAGAAAAGGATCTCATCTTATGTGGTCATGAATTCCTCTATGTGCTCTTGATCAAAGTTCAGATTGTCATCAAACTGGTCTGGATCAAAATTGGGATTGTCATCAAATTGTTCTTGATCAAAGTTAGGATTATCATACCAAGATTTATCCATGTTGGAAGAAAGTGGAGAGATATGAGAATCCTTGGATGGAGTATCCTTTTCCCCCTTGAATCGTTGGAGTTCAGATTCCAAAGTTTGAAGTTGTTTCCATAAAGTTTCCTTAAAAATCTCATCTTTGGTTTTAGACATTGTAAAAGTGTATTGATGTGCTTGCTTAAAAGATTGAAAAGGAGGTATGATGAATCAACTAATTGAATGACAGGTATTGAAGTGATATCTAAATTGTTGATTAAGTCCAAGACCAAATGAAAAAGGAGATAATATCCAACTAAGAGGGAGATAGCAATGACTCTAATCTTGAGTCAAGGTTAACTAACCTATTCTCACAACCCAGAATAAGGATAGCGCAGAAAAAGACTGATAAGATTGAAATAGATAATGGGTCACTTGGACTAGCATAACAAGGTCAAATTTCTAGACAATAATGAGTCAGACTGTCAACAGATTGCAATACAAGATAGACTAGTAGCAATGTTGATTAGAACACAGATTTTGTGAAAATTCAGACAGAACCTTCACACCAGAGTAGTAGTTTGGGCCGAAAGTTGACTAATGTTCAGAGTTTGATAACAAATATAGAAACTCAGACAAGATTTTGACAGTTAACACCTAGAAGTGCAGATTTAGAATCACTGATCATTTTGATGTTCAATTTGACTGTTTGAGATATTTGTTTATTTTAATGCTTCACCCATGCAAGACACATCAAGTAGAATGTTTGTAGTACTAGAATAGACACATCACAATCCTAGGATAGCCAGGGAAGTATCTATTGAATCCCCACTTGAAACAAAGTTTAGCTGCGCTTACTCATAGCGGACAACTTAGAAGCTTAGAGGCACGGGCTCCTCCTTACCTATGCACTCACTTCTTAGGCACACCAAGCTTTGAACCCCAAAGGCATTGCTTCCAAAAGGGTTGTTGTCTCTACTAAGAGCCATAAAAGTGTGGTGCATCTTAGTTAGTCTCTGACCTTCTACGCCAATAGATAGAGGGTTTTTGGATACTAGAACATAGTTTGTAGTAAGGGCATCCATTCAGGTTGTTATACTTGCAGTAGATTAGCTCCATTATGGAGGCCTCACAGCCTAGAAAAGTTACATTTTATAGGTTTTAACGCACCACAAGGGTACTGAGAGAGATCTTCTTCCTAGTATAACGCAATCAAAACCTGTTCACTGTGACATTAATCACAATGATATTTTTTATATACCGGTTTGGAAGGGCTTGGCTTTAGTCTATTACTAGTTGGGCAATCCACTCTCATCGGCTTTGTTAAAGTACTCGGGAGGTAGCCACGCTAAAGGATTTGTATGGATTTGTCTTTCACCCAAGATCCAGCAAGGCGAGGGGAGAGGATACATCCATGCAATTCCTTGGGTTTACAAAACTAAAAGACAGTTCAAGCAGAATAAGAAAATGATAATAATGTTTCTGGATTTCTGATCATCCCAAAAGGGTGAGAGCATAGTTTCCTGACATTATTTTCATTCCTAAAATAGTAAACAAATGTTTATTTTAAGAAGTCTTGCATGTGGGTTCCTATTTTAAGAAATAAAAAAGCAAGATGCAAGCACAATGTTTTGCGTTCTATCGATCAAAGGCAACCTGCAAAACTAATTTGTGAGTAGTTTGTGTTTTAGTCTTCTTGTATAACATTCTGCAAACCACTGTTAGGCTGTATGCAAAAGTTAAGTATATGAACATCAAAGCCAAAGATTAGTCCACATTATCAAGATCAAAAAATCAGAAAATAGATCACATATTTAGAAAGTAGATAGAAAATCATGCAGTTTCAAAAAAAATTGCACTAAAAATGGTGATTGTATGCGCCTGTACAAAGCTCCAGAAGTTGCAAAATGTAGGATTATGCAGGTATAGTCATGAAAAATAGTGATTTTTTATCAATCCAGCAAACAAAATGTAAAAAATACTCCACCACAGTTATCATTGTGAAATTCTACCCAGAATTAAAAAAAATGCTCACAAAAAGGAGCTAAAACAAGCAAGATATTGGCGTTTGAAGTAGAACTATAAATTTTAAAATGCCAATGGTGAATGCAAAGGTTTTCAAAATTTTTCTGACATCATCATTTCATGTGATAAAATTTGATGGTTTGCAGACCATTTTAGAAGACCAAATAGCCTGTAATATGATGGCCAAATGTACGTCAAAATTAGGATACTCAATAACTCACATAACAAATAATTTTTTTTAAAAAAAAATCCCTTTCCTCCAGCCACATGTCTCTATTTTATTCGCTGCTATGTGAGGTGGCCGCTAGTGGTATTTGGGCAGTGGATCTTGGTGGCTAGGTGCTGCAATGAGCGGAGGAGGAGAGTTGGTGGGCGGAAGAAGGGTTGAGCAGAGGTGGAGGAGGGAAGTTTGCTGTTGGGGAAGCAAAGGGAGTTGGAAGAGGCGGGTGGAGGGAGCAGGAGGAGGGTTTGGTGGACAAAAGCGAAGGGTTTCACAGGCGGGGGGTTGGAAGGCAGTGGGGG
>MU224834.1:3310136-3323807 GCA_018584345.1 Thuja plicata | reverse complement strand
CTTCCATGTACCTCATTAAGGGATCTATCATTTTGTACAACAAAATCCTCATCAAAGTATTCAAAACAAAAATCATACATGTTGAACACAAGAAAACACTACAAGCATGTAAAATGTAAATATTTTTGTATTTTTAAAGAAATTTTTGTATTTTTTATGAATTTTGTAATAAAAATGTAAGTGCATAAAAGAAAACCTACTTCTATATGCATACAATATCTAATAAAATATAAATCTAACACCAAGGAAAATAAAGAGTTGTCTATTGTGGGTTCACCAAAATGTAATGTATAAAATTTGGCTCATAAAGGATTACTTAAATAAGATTTACATAATGAGATGAGAGAGAAATCCTAAGGCCAATTTTAGTTTCTTACACTTAATTATGATGATAAAAAGGATTGAAAGGAGCATGTAAAGAATAGTGGGATAGATACCTACCTCATAACATAGTAGATCTAGAAAAACTCATTTTTTGATGTCTGTATTGAGCTTCAGGAAAATATGACAGTTGATCCCGGACTAGAATGCAGAGATGAACAAAACCCATAAATATTTTTCTATCCTGATGTTGTCTTATGAAAAAGGTCAACCTTGACCCACAAATGTCACCCTTGACCCAATAACGTCGACCCTGACCTGCGCTGTGTAGACAAAAAATATGTTTGCAGATCTTAGAAGTTTTCTTAAAAGGGTATCCAAATCTGGTCTCAAATCTATTGTTTTGCACATGTAACTCCCAAAAACAACACCTACAAATATCTGAAAAGAGGGATTTTGAGGTGGCTATATAGGTTTTTCCTTAGTCAAACCCCCATTTTGGTGATCTCCACCTCCACGAATAGCCGAATATAGAATGTAGTGTGTGTGTGTTTATTGATCTTTTGAAAAGAGCCTTTAAACATGCAATATCAAGATCTAATCTTCTAGAATAACAATCCTAACATAGCATGAAAATGAGAAAGCAATGCATAGATTTGAATATGAAAAAGAAAGCATACCAAGCCCCCAAGGCTAAAGTATTCCTATCAAATCACAATCCATAATTGCTACCCCATGGTAATGTCCTTTGAATGCTTGAATGGTGAGAATAGATAAAGCTTTTTGCAATGCCTCATGATATGTAGGGGAAGTTTGAAGTAATTCCCATAAAGATATCTTAGCCGGAGTAGCGTTTAACTATTCCACTAAGTCATATTATTTAAAAGAAGAAGGTAACCTAGGTGCTTGAGGAAGCATGGATTCAGAAGGAGGTAAAGTTGCTGGGACAATAGGTTGACAATTATTTTGTGTGTGATAAGCATGCAAAACTGAATCCATGTTATCAAAGAAATCCAAGGGATCTCTGGGTTTTGCCTTAATATCTATTTGAGGACATCCTTTTACTATCATCAAAGGTTTGGGAAATAACTTTTTAGGTGTCTCAATGTTCCAAATAGAGGAATATGAAGGTAACCATGCATACATTCTAGGGTAAAAGTCGAAGAGGTTGTGGAGGAGGATGACATAGGAATACAATCTATGAAGATCGCATTCGAACCATTTTCATTCTCACTTCCATGTACCTCATTAAGGGATCTATCATTTTGTACAACAAAATCCTCATCAAAGTATTCAAAACAAAAATCATACATGTTGAACACAAGAAAACACTACAAGAATGTAAAATGTAAATGTTTTTGTATTTTTAAATAAATTTTTGTATTTTTTATGAATTTTGTAATAAAAATGTTAGTGCATAAAAGAAAACCTACTTCTATATGCATAAAAGATCTAATAAAATGCAAATCTAACACTAAGGAAAAGAAAGAGTTGTCTATCGCTGGTTCACCAAAATGTAATGTATAAAATTTGGCTCATAAAGGATTACTTAAATAAGATTTGCATAATGAGATGAGAGAGAAATCCTAAGGCCAATTTTAGTTTCTTACACTTAATTATGATGATAAAAAGGATTGAAAGGAGCATGTAAAGAATAGTGGGATAGATACCTACCTCATAACATAGCAGATCTAGAAAAACTCATTTTGTGATGTTTGTATTGAGCTTCTAGAAAATTTGATAGTTGATACCAGACTAGAATGCAGAGATGAACAAAACCCAGAAATATTTTTTTGTCTTGATGCTGTCTTATGAAAAAGGTCAAACTTGACCCACAAATGTCACCCCTGACCCAATAATGTCGACCTTGACCTGCGCAGTGTCGAAAAAAAATATGTTTGCAGATATTAGAAGTTTGCTTAAAAGGGTATCCAAATCTGGTCTCAAATCTATTGTGTTGCACCTGTAAATCCCAAAAACAACACATACAAATATCTAAAAAGATGAATTTTTGGGTGGCTTTATAGGGTTTTGCCTTAGTCAAACCCCCATTTTGGTGATCTCCACCTCCACAAATAGTCGAGTATAGAATGTAGTGTGTGTGTGTGTGTATTGATCTTTTGAAAAGAGCCTTTAAACATGCAATATCAAGATCTAATCTTCTAGATTAACAATCCTAACATAGCATGAAAATGAGAAAGCAATGCATATATTTGAATATGACAAAGAAAGAATACCAAGCCCCCAAGGCTAAAGTATTCCTATCAAATCACAATCCATTTCTACCCCATGGTAATGTCCTTTGAATGCTTGAATGGTGAGAATAGTAGATCTAAAGAGAGAGCCTTCTTGCTTCAATGAAGATCCACCATAGATTATCCTCCAAAATGCTTGATAGAAGATGATGATATGTCCACCTAGCTTGTCATTCTATATCATCCTCTTGCTTGTTTGCATCATCATTTCATCATGTCATCTCCTGATTTCCTTTCATGATCAAATGAAGGCAAAAGAGAGTGTTTATATAGAAATCTCAACATAGGTCTCCTAGGGAAATGTAAGGGATCCTAATTCAAGTTCTACCTTGAATCATGGTCCAATCAAAATCACCAACCAAGGAGGGGATGTATTAATTCAAATATTGGAGAAAACACTTTCGCATCTGGACCCGGGGACCTATTTTAAGTTTCAGACCTTGATAAGCTCCAGATTTTAAAGTGGGGACCAACACCTAACAGATGTCTATGTCGACCTCGCCCTTGACCTAGGTCAAGGTTGACCTCGACCCTAACCTAGGTTAGGGTTGACCTTGACCCTGACCTAAGGTTTCAAGGAGGTCACGAGATAGTTGCTGAGAGGTTCCCAGGTCAGCTGGGGACCTAGGAAGGTGGGGGAATATACCAGAATGTTAAGAAGGCCTAGAGGCCTAGAGAGAGTAGGATGAAGCTCAAGAGGACCAATACATAGGTCCTACCATGAAACAAGAATCATAGAGAGTGAAATCTAGGAGGATCCACTAGATCCTAACCCTAATTTCACCTACACATGTATAATCAAGCACAGATGCAAACCTAATATGAAAACATACTAAATAAGGGTTCTAAACCTATCAAAATGGAAGTGCTTCCATTTTAAGACAATACAGGTACTAAGTGGGTATTAAGAAATAAGCTAAATGAACATGGAGAAGTAAAAAGGAATAAAGCTAAACTGGTATGCAAGGGTTATGCACAAGAGGAAGGAATTGATTATGGAGAAACATTCACCCTAGTTGCAAGATTGGAAGGAGTCAGAACCTTACTTGCATATGCAACCTACAAAGGTTTTAAAGTCTATCAAATGGATGTAAAGTGAGCATTTCTCAATGGAATATTAGAAGAAGTGTACATTGAACAAGCTGATGGATTTGTTGACCCAAGCAAGAAGAACATGGTTTGCAGAATAAACAAGGCACTATATGGACTAAAGCAAGCACCAAGAGCATGGTATGAGAGATTGCACAATTATCTGATGAAAATGGGATTTGCAAGAACCAATGACAACAAAAATCTATATTTGAAGATAGAACAAAATAAAGGTACTTTATTAGATGAAATTTTTGTTGATGACATTATATTTGGTAGACAAGATGTGTTATGCCAAACATTTGCAAAGAGATGCAAACTGAATTTGAGATGTCTATGTTTGGTGAGATCAAATTCTTTGTTGGCCTGCAAATATATCAAATGAACAATGGTATCTACATTACTCAATCAAAATATGTCAAGGAGATACTTAAAATTTTTGGAATGGAAGAATCAAAACCAGTGAGTACACCCATGTCTACTAGACAAAATTTAACAAAAAATGATGATACAAAAGAAGTGAATCAAAACCTTTATAAGTCAATGATTGGAAAGCTGTAACATGTTGTGCACAATAGATCTGATATTGCTCTAGCTGTTGGAATTGTTGCAAGATTTTCTGCCAATCCCAAGGAAACTCATATGATGGCAGTAAAAATAATTCTGAGATATTTGAAAGGAACAAATGAATATGGTCTATATTACAAAAAAAAGTATAAGTTTGAGCTTAGATTTTACACTGACTCTGATTAGGCTAGAAACATGGATGACAGGAAAAGAACCACAGGTGGCAGATTTATTTTGGGAAAGAGATTGGTTTCATAGACAAGAAAGAAACAAAATTGCACCTCACAATCTATAGTTGAAGCCAAGTATGTGGCAACAACAGTTAACTACTCTAATATTGTGTGGCTAAAGATACTACTGAAAGGTGTGAAACAAGAAATCACAGAACCATTTTTTATATATTTTGATAACACGAGTGCCATTAATATTTCTAAGAACCTTGTTATGCACTCTAAGACAAAGCATATAGCTATCAAGTATCATTACTTGAAGGAGCTAGTTCAACACAAGGAAGTGAGACTAGAATATGTGCATACTAAGGAACAATTAGTAGATATATTTACAAAAGCACTACCCAAGGATGCTCATGAGTATCTACGAGGTAAATTAGGGGTGATTCCCCTAACTGAGGCTTATTAGTTTAGAATGGTATTGTTGCATCAAATTTTATATTCAGAATATTTGACACATTGATGTACAGGAAGTCACACTTTACGATGTTGCATTAAGTTGTGAAAGAAAGACAAGGACATAAAAGAGGATCAGTCATAAGCAAGATGATAGGAACAACATGATATTGAGTTAGAATAGAAGAATCTGCATGATGAAGATGTCAATGTCTTTGGCATTGTTGTCAAAGAGGGAGAGATTACTATACTTAGAGAAAAAGGGAGAATTTATTGAAAGAGAGAGAGTCTATAGATGAACAGCAATAGAAATATTTCAGTGTGATCACAGACACAGAGGGAGAAATTTTTTACAAGATGAGAATTGTATGCACCCTAAAATGGTCGCCTAGACTATGGGCCCCATTTATTATTTTATCAATTTATCAAATTCCCTAATCAATGCTTTGTAATATTTTAAATTCAAATCAATTTCCTTGACCAAATTGTAACTAATTCAATTATTTTAATATTTCCTAAGGTTTGATCATTTTTATTTAATTAAAAGATTTAATCTCACTTTTAATTAAATTAAATTCATCTTATTTAATTAAATTAAATTCATCCCATTTAATTAAATAATTTTTTTCTAATTTATTTTATTAAAAGAAAAACTCGTCTTTTAATTAAATAAATAAAAATCCTCACTTAAAGCTCTTCTTTTGATGAAAAAGGAAATAAATTTAATAAAAATTAAATAAAAGTTCCTTTTTCAACACATCTTCTTGAGTGGTGGGGTTTTTGCCTCTTAATCATAGCCTTTTATTTTTGCCTCTTAATCTCTACCATCCATTTCTCTTTAAAAGGAAACCCCTCCTTCTCATTTGATAAATCAAGATTTTATGCTATTGTTATGTTGCAGGTTTGGAGAGCAATTTTGAAGGAGAATTTGAGCACTCAAGCTTAGATATTGCAACTTCTCTCTTCTTGTCTTATTCTTCTTGCATCCATGGCTATTCATGTAGATTAGATTCATATTAGATTAAATTCATATTTTCTTTCATAGATTAATCTTGCATTGTTATCATTTAGATTAATTTCCTTTTATGCATTGCAATCATATAGAATAGATCTCATTTTCATGCATTAAATCTCTCATTTCATGGTATACTTGCATAGGCACAACTAGGTCAATCTGAGGGCCTCCATTAAAAACTTTTGCACTCCATGATTAGAGAGCTATGAGTCGATATTTGAGGCCTCATTCTTGAGCAACCTAGGATGGAATGATTCATAGAAGTATGTCAACATTTTAGCACACATTTTTGGCGCCCATCGTGGGGCATGATGCTCCTAATTTTCTTTCATTTTATTTATATTTTCAGCTTTTATAATCTTTACATGGTTATTTAATTGAAGTTTTTCAAGCCTAACCCTTGTGCAGGATGAGTTGAAGACAAAACCTAGGGGTTTTTGGAAAGATTTGATCATATCTCCTAAACGGCTTGGATTTTTGGTCTAAATGTTTTTTTGTAGGTTGATGACATATCAGAGAAGCTTATGTAAAAAATTTAGAATTTTTTGAGGTATTTTAAATTTTTTATAATTTTTTCTTTTTTTTCATAAAATATTAATTTTCAGCACAAATTAGTATATTTTTTAGAATTTTTTACATTTTTGGAAAGTTCTTTAAATTCTACAGGGAGTCCATTCTTTGTGTTTTAAATTTGGATGCAATATCGTAACTTATTTGGTCTATTTATGAAAACTAGTATATTTTGGAAAAATGGCTCCCTAGGGCACAAATGAAAAGATCTTTTTAAAATTCTGACATTTTTGGAAAGCTCTCTATTTTTTAACAGGTCTCTATTTTCTGTATTTAGGGTTTAGGATCCAAATTCATGTCATATTGGTCAAATCTTGTTGACTAGGTCAAAAATCAAAATTAAAAAAGGGCATTTAATGATTAGCTTGCACTAATTTTTCACATGGTTCAATGCATGATGTGAGTTGTCATTTGGATTATTTGCTAGTTATTATTGCTCCTAACAAATGATTTTTAGATCTAACCCTAGGGTTTGCATAAGTTGAATATATATTTCATATCTTGTTTGCTTGTTTGTTTGTCTTTCTAGTTGGAGAGTTCGTGGGGATTGCTTTGACTTGCATGGATAAACAACAAAATATTTGCGTTGTATTAGATTTGAAGTATTTTTTTTATCTCTATAACATTTAGATTTTGGAAATAAAATGAAGATCTCATGTGTTTATCTTGAGTGTTTCTTTCTTTCATAGATCACATTTCCAATTGGTTCTCTAAAAATAGACCTAGATTTTCTTTCTTTCATATATGTTTCACATAGTAATTAGGCCCTATGAACACTATTTGTGGCGATCTTGAGAGAGTGGGCTTCATTCGCTTGTCTTACATGTGAATCTCTTCTTGACTATAGATCCCCTTGTAGGTAGGGAAGGATTTGTTTTTATCTCATTGGTCAACTTGGTTTGGGCTTCAACTTTTGGCAATACTTTCTCTCTTTGGGGAGATTGGTGTCATTTGAGTTTGTTTGAACCTTGAATGAGGTCATTTCAAATTAGTGGGTCAATTAATCTTGTTTTCTATGTTTGGGGGAGGTGAATAGGCTAGAGGATTATGCTCTTTTCCCTTATGGGAGAATCATAAACTTGGAACCCTTGAATCCAAACCAAGTCCCTATGTGGTCCATATTGTGAGTCTTCCTTGTTAGAGAGGGTTAATCGTAGTGGACATTCCCTTTATTGGGTAAACCACATAGACAGAACCTTAAGCAGTAATAGCCATTTTTGCAATGGTAGAAACAACCACTATATAAATATCCTTGTGGAAGAAATCTCCACAGGTGTAGTTTCTTGTGGGTTGTTAGATCTCCTCAATAGCTCCTGATTGATTAAATTTTTGGACTGTGTCAAAACCTCAGTGCATTGGGATTGGATTTCACCCACTTGAGATTGCAACAGTTGCAGAGTCAAACCATTACTAAAAACCATAGTGTAACCAACTTTTTATTCTCTAGGACTATGTGTGTGACTGGAAAATATTTTGAGAACATACACAAGTAGCATTATTATGGAGTAGAAATACTATGACACTATCCATGTTCATGTTCAAGGTTGCTTTGTCTCTTGCTCATTGTTTGGAGACAATTGATTTCTTGAACTCCCTGATTGCTATCTTATGTGCCCGATTCATGATAAAACCTATTAATGCATCTATTTGGTCAATTAAAATGAACAAATCTGAGTTCCTGAGTGATACAAACTTCAATAGATCTCTGCAAAAGTGTTATGACATGTTGCTCAACATCCAAATGAACTTAAATGGTATCAAATTGCACAAAATGACTCTTGGTCTTCTTTCTTCCACATCTCCCATGTCTTCCTAGTCTTCCATTTCCATTCTTTCTCTTCTTCCTCTTCTTCCTAATATTTTCACATATTCTTGTTTATTTTTCTCTTATTATCTAGTCTACCTTCTTATATTCATCTCTTCTTTCTCCCATGCTTGATTCCTCCTCTTCTAGAACCATGGATTTCTACTATCCTCTTAAGGAATGTCTCTTGACAATGGATGATCTTGAACTCATTGATCAATTCATGGCATATTGTTCCTGTAATGATCCTTCTAGATGTTACATGAGTGATGAATCCTTAGCAAAAATAAGACAAAAATTGAATGAATTAGATGCCTTTGCTAGGATCATATAAAAGATCTTGTCACAACGACCTCCTTCTAAACATCTTTCATCTTCTAATTCTGCTCATCATTCCTCATCATCCAAATATTCTTCCTCTACTAGGTCTTCACTTTCCTCTTCTTCACGATATCGTTCTTCTTCTACTTCTCTCAAGAGTCATACTTCTCTTTTCAAGACATACCATAATGAGCAACATGATGATCCTTATGATACCTCTTCCACAAAGAGTGACATGCCCATCTTTGATGACCATGATGACTATTATGACTCTGATGACAATGATGACTATGATGATGGATATTATGATGAGATACATAGTCATACTTATGACACCTCTATTCCTAAGAGTCCTCCTCGTCATGTGCTTCTTCTTACTGGTAATGGGTCATCCTATTTGAGAGATTGTGATGGTGATCCATATGACTCTAATTTTGAAAAATACTTTCATGATTTTTATGAACAATACTTTGATGATACATTTGAGGAAGAGAAAGATTTCCACACTGATTATAAATGTCAATACTATAAGAATTCCTCCTCTAAGAGTTCTCATGCTGAAAATAAATATTGCACTCTCACTTGCAAGATCATGTTAATGATGAACATTTGTTTCTTGATGATTCTCTTCCATCCTCTACTTCCTCTAATACTCATACATCTCCTAAAGTTGCCAAATCTTTCACAAATCCTCCATCCGACAGAAGTCCTAATGCTTTTCATGTGGTTCCCTATAGTTATTCTCAAGGGCTACCTCTTAAAGAAACTCAAGCTAACCTTCACTTGGCTGAAAATACTTTCAATAATGCTAAACCTAAAGAGCCTAAGCCTTCATATGCTATAATGCCTACTTCAGCTAGTCCTTCCCCATCTCTTCCCAAGTCTCCTGTACAATTCCAACATGCTTCCTTTTCCTTAAAAGTGACTCCATGTCAAGAGGACTCTAAAAATGATAAAGAAAAGAACATAAATAAATATCAAGATCAAGAAATATCCATGTATTCCAATCCTCTTTATGACGTCTCTTATCCATGTCATGGTTCTTTTGATCCCTTACACCCTTTCTCATTCATTCCACCCTCTCTTAAGTCTTCTCCTAAACAAGATCAAGTCAGTGCTTACACCGTTGATCTTATTGAAAATCAAAATAACCTTACCCCACTTGCACTTTCCAAAGATGATACTTACATTAAGATTATTAAAAATGGTGTTGTTACTTCCAATATTAAGCCTATTGAAAATCAAGAGGAACATTATGTGCTTATTCTATCCTAAGATCCTTGTCAAGATCAAAGCCTTCGATCTTGTTGTTCTACCACTCCATGTTTTCTTCCACTTTCTACTCTTACTAAGTCTTTCCAAGATTCAAACAATCCTATCAAAGAAGGTGCTCCTATTCAAGATGTTCACGAACCTATTGAAAATCCTAATGCTCACTCTAAAGATGCTGATGTCCTTGGTTGTTATATACATGCGGATGATCTTACTGATTATCCTTTTGCATCTTCCACATCCATCCTTTGACCTCCTCCACCAATACTAAGGGCTTCACATTTTCCTTCCATCTTAGGTCCTTATGTCCCTTCACTTTCCCCTCCTAACTCTCCTAATTCATCAACCATCTTTGGTCCTTACATCCCTCCATCTCCTATCTTTCCTCAAGATCAAAATAGATGCATACCCTTGAATCCTTTTCATCCATCCACCCATCTAAACCAGTCATATTCTTTTTCTTCCTACACAAGTCCCAAGTCTTTTGGAACAAACTTGAATGTTCAATACAAGAAAAAGAAGCAATACAAGAATCCATCTAAAAAAGAAGTTCACCATGTCTCCTCTAATTGACATGGGGGCATAAAGTCAAAAGAGATATCTAAGAAGAAAACTACAAGACAAGTATGGGTTTCAAAATCCATCATTGAAGATATTCTCTCTAAATCATCAAAAAGAGATGAAAAGCCTATGACTATATGGATTCTGACGTCTCTCTTGAAAGAGTCTCATGTTGAGAAACAAGTGAAGTTGACATTCAAGCTTCCAAAGGCTTCCACTTCATCTTCTTCCAAAAAAATTATTTCATTCCATGCGCCTAAACAACATCCTCTTCTATCCATTCACCATATTCCTTCACATATTCCTCTATTCACATTTCCTTAATCCTCTCATCAGCCTTTAAGGTGTGTATTGACATTGATCTTTCCTTCCTTTCTGTCTACCCTTTCACAATCCTTCCATTCACTATCCTTCTACCTTCTATCATTTTTTCTCATTTGTCTATTCCTCCTATCTTCCAACCTCACTCACTTTGAATAAAACCTTATCCTCCATTTTCCTTTTTCATCTTCCTTTCCCTATCAGCATCTTTGAGCATATCATTTTGAATCCTTCACATATAATGGTTTATCCTTTCAAGGAGCAATATCTAAAAATCTTGCCTTCTTCCAAAAAATTCAAAGATTCAAAAAATTCAAAAAATTCAAAAAAAAATAGAGAAAAAAAAATTAAAGAGAAATAATTTCGTCCTATGGTGAAAACCACTCCCTTGTGGCGCCTTCGATAAGTATTGTGATAAAAACCTAGAAATCAGGCATCATGCATAGTTCTTCTACATCTTTCATCCATTCTGTATTCTCTCTTTGATCTTGACAATGTTGATCTATATACGAACATTTGGGCTATCTTGTGAGCTATCTTACGATGATATTGCTTTCATTCCTTTCATGTTTAGCCTTCATATCTATTTTTCTCCATTCATTTATTCCTATCGCTATCTTTTTTCTCTTTGGTCTTGATCTAATTAAAAAAAAAATTAAAACATAGTGCTATGAAGCCTCTCGACATATCTACTCTTTTGGACTGCATCATTTCCTACTCTTGTATTACGCTTTTGTGACTTATCCTATGATAGCCTTTCATTCTGGTTCAAATGTGCTTTACATGATGTTTCTTTTTCCCTAGCTTGGGTACTCTTGAGAAGTTTTCCTTTGAGGATTTCTTCTCCTTCATTCTCCTGTCTGCCATCCCTTCCACCAGCTTGCTAATCCGTCCTATCCTCCACCTTGCTAAATATTAGGACTGCACAATGTGATCTTGCTTGGGAGTTTGATGCCCATTCTGTCTAGGGGCATCCCTTTGTACATAATTATTGATTCTGAAAAAACCCAAAAAAAATGATATATTGTCAAAAATTCTAAAATCAGAAAATGTCTTGAAAAAATGATCATCTTAGTGAAAACCTAGCAATAGGCGTTTTGATGTATCTTCAAAAAAATTATATATTTCAAAAATACAAAAAAAAGGTGCCTTGGTGAAAACTTGGAAACAGGTGCCTTGGTAGCAAAAATTCAAAAAAATTATAAAAAGTCCTAAAAGAAAGAAGAAAAAAATGAAAAAATTGAAATAAAATCCAAGTGGTGAAAACCTAGAAACGAGCGCTACTTGAGACCTTTGCACCCCTGTTTCTTAGCCTGTTTCCCCGACACTTAGTCTCTCTTCATCATGCCTTGTCCTTGTTGCCTTGGTGTGGAATTGGTATTTTTCTTTTTCTAGGGGGCATAACTATGTTAGCTTTGGTCTCTTGAATGCGTTAGTCTTTAGGACATCTTAAAAATGGTGTTTTTCAACACCACCCCAACTGTATTTTTTAATACAACCCCTGACATTGAGTGTTTTTTAACACTTATCAGTTTGGTCTTATCCCATTTTATCATGTGATCTTACCTACTTGCAAGCATTCCATCCTTATCCTCAGAACTCAGTATCAGTTAACACACTTAAATTTTTAAATGTGACACTAAATGCTTGAGTTATGTCATGATCTTTTCTTTGTGTGCTGATTGTTATTGATTTTCATTGAGTTTCCTTGTCTAATAAGTCTCTCCGGGATGCATAGCTAGAGGACTTGGGGCATGGAACATGTTTTTATTTGCTTCTTGCTTTATGCTTCACTATTTTTGGACAACCATTCTGTTGGTCATCCTGGCCTCTATGCCTTGAAGTGAGTGTGGTTTTGCTATATTAAATTGGTTAAGCTAACATCACAGTCATCTTGAACTTTATGTCTTTGATGCTTATGTTAGAATCTTTCCACATTCCAATACAATATAAATCACATTCATATCTTCATAGTTGTGCTTGTGACTAGTGATGATTGTGTGAATTTTTTATGTTTGTTAATAATGGCCCAGTAATGAAAATAAGTTCCTTAACATTCTCTAATGAATGATGAACACAAAGTCCTATGTTATGTGTGCTAAAATGTTGACACACTTCTATGAATCATTCTATCCAAGTTTGCTCAAGAAAGAGGCCTCAAATATCGATCCATGGCTCTCTAGTCATGGAGTGCAAAGGTGTGAAATGGAGGTCCTCAGATTGACCTAGTTAGTGCCTATGCAAGTACACCATGAAATGAGAGATTCTAATGCATGAAAAATGAGATCTACTCTATATGATTGCAATGCATGAAAATAAATTAATCTAAATGATAACAATGCATGATTAGTCTATGAAAGGAAATACAAATGCAAGATTAATCTATGAAAATAAACATGAATCTAATCTACATGAATAGCCATGAGTGTAAGAAGAATGAGACAAGAAGAGAGAAGTTGTAATATCCAAGATCAAATGCTCAAATGCTCAAATGCTCCTCCAAAATTGTTCTCCAAACCTGCAGCATAACAATACTATGAAAAATATGATGTCAAAATGAGAAGGAAAGGTCTCCTTTTAAAGGAAAGTGAACGATTGAGGTTAAGAGACAAAAAACTAAGGCTATGATTAAGAGGCAAAAACCCACCACTTAGGAGGATGTGATGAAAAAGGAATTTTATTTAATTTTTCATTTAATTTATTATCTTTTTCATCAAATAAAGTGCTTTAAGTGGGAATTTTTATTTATTTAATTAAAAGAGGGTTTTTCTTTATAATTAAATAAATTAGAAGAATTTTATTTAATTAAATGGGAGAAATTAAATTTAATTAAATAAGAGAAATTTTATTTAATTAAAAGGGAGAAATTTAATTTAATTAAATAAGATAAATTTTATTCAATTAAAAGGGAGATTAAATCTTTTAATTAAATAAGATAAATTTTATTTA
>MU224834.1:3256631-3292570 GCA_018584345.1 Thuja plicata | reverse complement strand
TCTTCTTGCATCCATGGCTATTCATGTAGATTAGATTCATATTAGATTAAATTCATATTTCCTTTCATAGATTAATCTTGCATTGTTATCATTTAGATTAATTTCCTTTTATGCATTGCAATCATATAGAATAGATCTCATTTTCATGCATTAAATCTCTCATTTCATGGTGTACTTGCATAGGCATAACTAGGTCAATTTGAGGGCCTCCATTACAAACCTTTGCACTCCACGACTAGAGAGCTATGAGTCGATATTTGAGGCCTCATTCTTGAGAAACCTTGGATGGAATGATTCATATAAGTGTGTCAACATTTTAGCACACAAGAATCAAAATGAAGCTAAAGACATTAATGAAGATTTGTTTATATCAAGGAACACAGGCAGACATTTTGGATTGTATGGTAACTATGTTTGTAAAATTATTGTTTTAATGTTTAGTGTTGCCATCAATGCCAAAGAGGGAGATTGTTGGAAAGCTACAATGTAAACAATTGTTATTTTGTCATTGATGTCAAACGTTAACTGGTGAGACTATCGCTATCTGTTTGAGTACCATATCTATTGATTGTTGAAGAAGATTTGAAGGCAAGGATAACAAGAAGACTGAGTGAAATGGTTGAGTTATGGGAAATCAAAAGTGTACTTGATCAGTTGTGACATTGGTAAAGTAATGTGTTGTTTATCTATAACACTAAGTAAAGATGTTAGTTGACTGGGAACAATTTATGCCGAGCAAAGTTTGTGTCTACTGAGAAATAGTGTATGTTGAGCATAGTTTCTAAGTGTCAATCAAGAGTCAATAAATTTCTAAGGAAAATAATTATGACTGAGTGGAAGAATACAGTGTTTGTCAAGTAGTAGTATTTTGGTAATTGTTGAGATTTGAGATCTCTAGCCGACATAATTGAATTTATTGGGATATGTAAAGTTAATTGAGGATAAGCATGATTGGTCCACATTATTTAAATGCATAGGTAACTGTAATCAATGCATGGATCCAAGATTTAATTAGTGATTTCTTTGGAGAAGTAAATTAAATGTAAAGATGGAAAGATCCATTGGTTTTGACCTAACCTAAGATCTACGATCTTGATTAAGCAGAAAAGAATTATTTTACCTAGATGAAGAGGTATAAGATAACCTCAAGGGGTTATTCATAGTAGTGAAGTAATGTGAAAAGTTTATGCAAGAGGATTGCATGGTTAATTTACTGATTGGCATGATCTAGCAGATAAGGCGGAGCAGAGAAGGAGAGAATTGCAAAAGTGGTTGCTTGACAGATTTCCAAGCAGATCTGAAGATTGAAATGAGAATGGAGGCCACTCATTGAATTATCATAAGAGCTAAATTGGATTTGGATTTTCAAAGTAAGTTGTATGTATCAGATCACACTTGCTGATTACTTTCTAACCATTGTATCAATCAAAATCCTTTAACTAGGTTGACCTAATAATCATTGTATAAATACTTTGAGCAAGGTGACATTCAGGTTCAATTTTCTAAGACCTCTAACAAGGCCACTCCTAATAGGGTAATTAAATCCTTTAACAGCTCACATTTAGCAATGTGTTTTGTAACCTTAACAGGGTTGGCTCCTAGAAGAACTCACTTTAGAAAAGTGAAAAGTTGGTAGCATGTTATTGGTGGTTTTTCTCAAATTGGGTTTCCATGTTAAATACTGGTGTCAACTTATGTGAATGTTTATGTTGTGTTTTACTGTTAAGTTTCTACAAGCTTATTACATTTGAACAATAAACTGCATATTTATGTTGTTGACTTACACTATTACTGCCGAGTAGATCTGAGTTGTTTAAAATGCGATAAAGTTTCAATTGGTACATCTAGACCCGAGGACAACTTATTTACCCCCCCCCCCCTCTTAGTTATTTAGATACATTCNAGGACAACTTATTTCCCCCCCCCCCCCTCTTAGTTATTTAGATACATTCTAACAAAAATGTTTATAGTTGAGGTTGGAAGCATTAAAGGTTTGAGGATTTAAATCTCTGCAAGCTAGTATCTGAATCAAAGATGATACTTTATATAAGAATTTATTCTTTTCTTTTATGAAATTATAATATTTATTTGTTTTTATTTTTTTAAAATTCTATGTTGCATGTAATACAAACTATCACATGATTTGTTGAAATATTAATATTAGGACCGACAAATAGGCTTGATCCATGAAGAGTGAGCTTGTGTGCTTAGCACTAATTGGCTCTTCTCTTCATCAACTACACACCTTAAAATCACCTTAGTTCCTCAGCCTCTCTAAGGTATGGTCAAAAGACTCTATTGAAGGTGAATATATCATCATAGGTATGATTAAATGAGGCATATGGCCTGAGAGCAAGAGATTTAGTGATGAAGAAATTTATGACATTCTGAAAGCATGGAAAGACATTTCTTAAGTTGGGGAGGATTCTATGCATGAGACCAAGAGCTTCAGTGATGAAGGAATTCATGACATTCTGAAAGGATGGAAAGGAATTAATGAAGATGGGGAGAAATCCATTTTCCCAAAATGCAATAATAAAATCATCAATGCTCAGTGAAAGATAGAACAAAAAAATAGAAAAAAAAACAACACTTTTTATTAATTACATTATTAATTACAATTGCATGTTTTTATAGAGGCTCAAAAATCTCTTGAATATTGTACAATCATAGAGAAAATTCAATATTGTCAACAAGGGAAAGGTCTAAATGGCCAATGTAAGAATTTTCTATTTTAAATACTTTATTTAACAATACACTCTAGTTTGGTGGTGAAATTAATTCTTAGCAACACTCCCCCTTGATTTTAGCCCAAATGCTACTACATTTACAAATTCCTTAGCTCTTGACCATAATATCTTTTTGCCTCATTTTGATGGTTGTACAAAAATCTTTTGACGTAATAAAATATTTCTTTGCTTGATAACTTTAAGCTATTTTAACGATCTTAAGATATGATGATACTTGTATCTTGGTCTTCTCCAATTGCTGTGGTATTTCTTCAAACCTTCAAATCTATGTATTCTTGACCTTTTTATAGATGTCTTGTTAGACGATGCTTTCCTTTGACCCAAAACATTTTTTATGTCCTAAAAACATTTTAAAAAATCACAATTACTATCATTTTTCAGGTATGAACATTTTTACTTTAAAAACCTTATAATCATACTTGTAAGATTTTGCCAACTTTACCAAAACTCTAGCCGCAATCCATTTTTAAGCAT
The DNA here is from genome assembly GCA_018584345.1 of Thuja plicata. Taxonomy (NCBI): domain Eukaryota; kingdom Viridiplantae; phylum Streptophyta; class Pinopsida; order Cupressales; family Cupressaceae; genus Thuja; species Thuja plicata. The sequence continues at coordinate 3,289,346 of MU224834.1, read as the reverse complement.
CTTGTCGTGGATTGATTCTTTGACTATTTGTAACAATATGTCTTTTCACAATGATTCCTCAAACTACATATAGAGAAATTATTTAGATCCCAACACTTGTCATTATTATGACCTTTCCTATTGTAATAGGTACACTGAATACATTTCTTTCTCTGACCAAATTCTCTTGAATTGATAACATCATTTCATTTATCTATGATATATCCAAGACCTTCATACTTTGGTCTCCTTATTAGCTCAACAAACTCTATATTTCCTTGATCATGTTTTCCTAATTCTCGACCTTTATAACCTATTTCTTCATGATATTTTTTAGTCCAAGTTTTAGTCCTTGTCCTTATATTTGATTTCTAGAGTTGCCATTTTATTTTTGTGAATCTCAAAACTGCTTAAGTCCCCATGTTAAAATTCTCAGCGAAAGGGTCCACCCTGTGGTCCATCTGTGTTTGTGAAAATAGAAAAATCATTTGCTAACATGTTTCTGGAATAGGTTTGAACAGGTTTGAACATGCTTGAACAACCTTGTACTTGGTTCATGAGTGTTCAAGAGTGTTCAAACTCATTCATGATTTTTATGAAGGGATAGCAGATGAATAAAGTCATCATTAAAAAGGGGTCTCATGATCACGGTGTTCAAAATTTTTGATTGATGAAAGTTGGGAATCAGTGACTAAGCATGGGATATTTGGTTTAAGGATGGTGGAAGATTAAAAAAGGAATGAACTTGAATAGTGGTGAACACATAAGAACACCCTTGAACTTATTTCACTCGTGTTCAAGAGTGTTCAATGATTTTTAAAAGTGACACGTAAAAAAAGAAAAGGACTACCACCATCATTTCAGTTGTGGGCCCTACCTAGAAAAGGCTTTAAATGAACAAAGGTATTGGTAGTGGTTAAGCATGTCTGAGCTATCAAATTAATGAGGAATTCATGCGGCATAAAATTTTTTGCAAGTGGCATTAAATGATTGCGTGTGTGAACGGTCACTTCATTCTCTGAGCTTTTAATGCCTTAATGATGGGCAATTAATTCTCAAATCCATGGTATTTCTTATTTAAAACCCTTCTTAGCATTCATTAGTTTTGAAATGTTGTCGCTGTCTGTATGCATGAAGATTGAAGGTAAGGGTTTTTGGAGCTCCAGTTGTAGATTTTTCTACAGTGATTAAGGTAAGTCAGGTTGTAATTCCTACAGTGTTTGAATTTAAGTGCTTGTGAAATTTAAGGAAATTTCTATGACAATTATCAGTCTATTCTTGCAAGTATGAAGTCAACATTCCATTTGTTTGGAAGTGTGTCTAGTTTGGTATGTGAAAATCCCATTGTGATAGACATGGATCTATAAGGCTATGATGTAGAAGGAATTACTGATAGGCTCACTGGGTCTGCAGAAGAGAATGTCCCTTCTCCTGAAATTTTGAGTAGTGGGTTGTGCATAGCTGCTTGTTTTCCTCCTGCAGTAGTTTGTCCTGAACTTGTCCATGAGTGTATCGACAACTATGACCAAAAAACCAAATCAATTCTCAAGATAAATGGTGAGGTCTTGATGGCTGTAAATAGAGGAATTGTTGCTTCTGCTTTCCAAATTCAAGAGTGAACTTTTTATGCTTTCTCTCCTGCGTAGTCCCTTGTTAAGTTCAAACCAAATGTAGATGAAAATTGTACCTCTATAGCAAAACATTGGTTATTAAATGCCCAAAGGGGAGGTTCCTGTTTACCCAAAAATCTCAACAAAAGTCATGTCCACCCGTATATTAGTGATATGATGGTGATGTTGCATAAAGTCAGAGGGTCACCTGAGGCATTCTTCTTCTCAGATTGGTTGTTCTGTTATGTTCAGATTGGGATGAATTAATTGCAGACTCTATGAGAGAAGAATTGAACAATTCCAAACTCAGTGGATGTATCTTTTTCATGTCCTCTTATCTAATGTACTGTCTAGCCTATAGTAGGAAATGGGATGGGATGATTCATGAGCCTTGGATAGATGGAATGTGTGTTTTTGAGTACTTTCCCATTCTTCATAAAGATAATGTAATTCATAATTATAGGAGGGTACATGATACTTTTATGGGTAAAATTTATTTTGAGATGACTAGGGATTCAGCTAGAAGAATGAGTTCAGAAGCTCAGCAATTTCCAAAAATATTTGGGAGTTTTTACATTTTGTTCCCTAGGTTCTCATATATTAGAATTGGTGGTTTTGAAGATTCCTCCAAAAAATTACCTAGGTATGCCTTTGATTGTTTTATCCTTGCAGAAGTCTATAGGAATCTTTCTACTATGCTTAAACATTTTCTTCCGAAAGAAGGTTGGGAGAAAGTTTTCCCATTATAACTAGGTAAATTTGCATGCTTAACTGTTGAAGATGCAATAAGTATTGGGAGTGACCTTAGTCATTTTGGTTTCAAGTATTACATCTAGAGAACAAGCTTTGATAATAAAAACTTTTCTATTTGGAATCTAGGCCTCAGATCTCACATGTTTCTAGTTCCCCGTCTAGAGGATTTCTGGGAAGACTGTGCAAATGAGTCCCAAGTTATGAACAGAGGTCATAGTAGACTCTATGTATCTCAAATACTTTCCATGAGATTGTAGTTCAACATAGAAGGGGTGATAGATGATGGTTTCAACATAGTTGAACCCAGTTTCAAAAGGCTCCCGGATAATGAAGAGTTATATATTGACTGGTTGAAAGAGGAAGAAGATGACATTAAGTGCAGGACACAACATGTACTCAAATCAACCAAAGAATGGCTGTAGACAAAAAGAGAATAATCTAGTCCTAAAAAAATTAGAGTTAAAACTTCAATTTTATTTTCCTCCCCCTCTGTTTCTAATCCTCCCAAACCATCTGGTAATGCAGGTTCCTCAGATAAGCAGCGGAAGAAGGATCCCAAGAAGAAATATGTTGCAGAACTTTCCCTTGTGGCCTCACCTTGGTGCATTACCAGATCGTGATCCCAATCACAAAAAAAGGGAAAGATGACTCAAGAGAATATAGAAACAGTCAATCTAGAGGATGACAAATTTGGGGATTTAAACTAACAAATTGGGGAAGATGAGCAAATCAGAAAAGATCTCTTCGATCTTGATGATGTGACTCTAGATTTAATGGATACCCCAGCTAACACTGGTGCCCAATCAGAAGCAAAAAATGATACACCAAGATGGTTAACCTCTTCAGTGAATAATAAATGGAGCTTGATTCTGGTATCCATTCCAGTGCAAGATATAGTTAGTAAATATGCTCAAAAGACTCCCAAGGCCAAGAAAGTTAAGAGTACAACATGAATGTTTGCTGATACTAAAACTGGGAAGTGGACAGCAGACAGAAGGAAGAGAAATAGGATGTTGCAGTCAAAGATTTCAAAGTCACTAAAATTGAATTAGGGACTATGGACAGAGCGGGAAAGAATCACTTTTTCAAAGAGACAGCCCAACAGATGTTGATAACATCATGGTAGGATAGTAAGGAAAAGAAGGAACGAAAGCACACCATAGTCTCACTCTCTCAGTTCATAAATACTTTCTGCAACTTTGACGCCACCCCACTGACTCAATCATCATAGGTATTTGACTCAAACTTGGCGGAAAGTAAAACACTGCAGAATCAAGTTCAGTGGTGTCGAATACTAGTCTCCTCAGTCGATGAGTGGATGTCCCAAGTGATTAACAATGGAAGATAATACATCAACCATTCACACTTAGTTCTTCATGACACAAAGGCCATAATGGGAGAATTGCAAGCCCAACACTAGGTTTGGGATGGAGAGGAACAAAAATGGGTGTCAGCGATGACCAAGTTTATGGAGATAGAGAGGCATGGTTTCAACAAATTCTGCATAGAGAAGTCCCTAAAAGGTGTTGAAGAATCCACTTTCTTCATTCTCAGGAAGAATATCAGTTGGTGCATCATTCTAATAATGAGCACCATTACAGAAAACAAAGAATATGATTCAAAAGCTAAGAAGATTCAAAAAGCTTCCCTGAATGAGTTGAAAGTGATCAATTTCACTTATACCTATCCATCAGTTTATGGTGAGAAAGAATTGAAGGGCACTCTTGATGCTTTTGACTCGATAATAAAGACTATTAGAGAAAAGATTAATCCTAAAGCCTCTGACTTAACCCAGATGGAAAGGATTGAATCTATGCTATATTTGTGTGTGGATCAAATGCCCAGTGTCATAGAAAAGGTGAAGAAATTGAGGTGGATTAAATACACCTCCATGGCTCAGATAGTGAATTCTAAGATCCTGCATATATCACTTGCAAAGGAGCTAGTCCAGGCATATAAAGAATGAAAACCCGCCCAATCAATTACCGAAGAAGAAGGAAGTCCAGCGGGTAGAGAGGATCATGCTGTCAACAAGGAACTAGATTTGGTTATTTAGTCTTTACTTGTTTAACATGCAAACTTTTAAGGATGTGTGTCCTTTTTTTTCTGGTTTAGTTATATAATTAATTGCCTGAGAGGTCGTGTTTTTTGGGAGACCTCTTGGTGCTCTGATATTATTTATTTGGCTACTGAAACTTTTAAAGGGTTTGGAAAAAACTCATTGCTAATAGATAATAGATTTTGATAGTAATAGTTTTTCTTTTTGAAGGCTAAAGGAATAGATAGTGATAATTGAATGCTATGGAAGGAACAAATTTTTTGCAATTGCCTGTGCAGTAATTTCTGAAATATATTACAGTGAGGTTTGTTGAATCTGTGTTATTTGAAAACCAGAAGTGAAGTGTCCTATGTTGACATCTTGTTTATCCTATTATATATATGTATGTTGGTTCATAATATCTGAATTCTGGATTTTATCTATCTTCTGTTATCTTTAGCTAAGAAGTTGTTTATGTTTCATGAAATGCAATCATAGAAGTAACTGTGTTTTTCTTCCCACTCATTATTCGGTTTTATTTCCTTTGCAGTTTTTTAGTAGCATATCATCAAAGAATGATATTGTAGGCTTTATAATCTTTCGAGTTAAAAGCTAACCGATTGAACTGTTATGAAATTTCATTGAAAATCAATATTAGGGAGCTGTACCTATAACAAAATTCACAGGGAAGTGATCATAAAAGATACTTACCCAACTGTTAGAGAAATTTTGTCTTTTAAGGGTGATAGAGTAAAACTTAAAAGAGTTTTTGTAGAAAGACAAATCTGTTCGCTAACAAATTTTTGCCGACTCTACTGGGGAGTGCTTACAGTGTAGACCTATTTTTAAATGTTTTCTTTTATGAACAATATATGGTCCTACCAACTATGGTGATACCAAACCAAGAGGAGCAACCTCCTGTCATTCAACCAGATCTTAACTTCCAAAATACCCAAGAGGATATAATTTTTGATTTGAACACTGTTGTTTGGAATTTAAAGACCAGCTATCACTAGTATTAACAAGTTCTCCTAGTTTTAGAAGAAGAGGAAGATATTAGAGAGTGGTTGAGTTGGCTCCCAATTGCCCAAGTGGCACAAATCATTGATAGAGTTGCTCAAAGGCAATAAAAGAATGTAATAATGGATTATCGACCATATACCAGGTCCTAGAGGAAGGAGGGCATTTTTGATACTTTTTATGAGATTTTACAAAACCTTCATTTTTTGACCTCTTACATTTCAAAGCCCAAAGCCAAGAGTAGACCTACTTCCCCTCCTAAAGCCTCTTCCACTTCTTCCCCATCCTCTAGCATTTGGCAAGCCTTGACTTTGTCTAGTATTCAAGCGCCTTCACTAGTAACAATCTTTCCAAGTGCAGTCATGGCTCAACCATGGGGTGCAACAGTTGGTCCTTTAAATTTAGGAGCTTATCATCCTCTCCCTAAAGGTATTAAAGAAGTCTTGCCTAAATTTTCCAGAGATGGCAAAGTCTCGGTAGATGAGCACTTGAATGTATTCAATGTAGCTAATGCCATTTTGGCAGTGCAGCATGAAGATGAAGCCATCAGGATCTTTGCACAATCCCTCTTAGAGGGAGCTGCACAATGATTTGGTCACTTTCCTGCTGGGTCTATCACAAACTGGAAAACCATGAAGACTGCATTTGAAGGATGTTTTAAAGGGGCTGATGATGAACATTCCCTGCTAGCACAATTAACACAAATGAAGAAAGAGATTCATGAGCCAATGAGAGACTATGTGGCTAGATATAACAAATTTATTCATAGAATTCTTGTTGCCAAATGACCGACCCTAGAAAACCAACAATGTTTCTTTGTAAACTCTATGCCCCCAAACATAGGTTTTCACTTAAGGAGTAGACCAGCTGATTTAGCTATTTCCCAAGGATAGGCCACTAAGTTAGAAGATGATCTTATTACAGCCAGGAAATGGAGAAAAGACATACAGACTTCTCACTCTCAACATTCTACTTTTTCTCCTATAGATCTAATTGTTCAGAGACTCATCAATGATGTAATTGCCTTGAAGAGGCAGTTGCCAAAACAAGGATCTTCATTTCCTTCCCCTTATCAAGATATCAGTCGAAAGCAACCTAATCAATGGCACAACAAAACCCCTTTGTTGCCTTCTAATCAACCAAGATTGTCCCTCAAAGCTTCACCAAAAGAGGCTATCATGTGTTCTTTTCACCTAACAATGGATCATGATGGTAATTCTTGCCCAGATATGCAAAGATATGTACAAATGGAAGCTACAAAAGATGTGTTAGGAGAATGTATTGTAGAATAATTCCCTCAAGACAAACCTGGCAACTCTAGCTCATACTTTTTAGAATACAAATCTAACTTAGAAAGAGGAGATATTCTAGTCACCCTTGAGGATCCCTCTTGTGCCATGCTCACTCAAAATCAAAAGTCTTCAAAGAACACTCCAACATCATCCAGCACTTTCCACAAGACCTGAGATCTTGTAAGTAATTATTCTTCCCCCAGTCCTTGGACTCCTGATGGTAAGGTTGTACAAAAATATTCTGGCATGTCTTCTTTTGATATTGTAGAATTTTGCAAGTCTTCTGCTATCTAAATCTCTCCTACTGAATATCCAAGATTAAATCCCAAAGAAATTGATAAGTTGGTCATGTACATCAAGGGTGACCTTTCAAATCCTTCTCAATCTAATTAGTGCACTATTAATCAAATTAATGACCGAGTTGACTCTCCCCCAATTATTTCATCTTTTGTTATGAATCAGAGCGATGCTGCTACCACTCCTACCACAGAATTGAAATGTGAAGTTGATGAAATTAGGAAGCCTGACCCCTTTTATATTTCTCTGCTCCTTAATGGTCTCAAACTGAGTAATTGCATTATAGGCTTAGGTTCCTTTGATAACATTATGCCATCATCCGTTGCCAAAGATTTAGGTTTAACCATGACTAAAACTTTTGGGAGGTGCTATTCTATGGATGAGAAATAGGTGCCCTTAATAGGTCAAGTTAAAGATGCCCAAGCTATTTTAGCCACTTATCCCGATAAGAGACTCAAATTAACCATTTTAGTAGAAGATATTCCTGCAAGTTATGGTATGCTATTGAGCAGAACTTTTTTCAAAGACATGGGTGGAGAAATAAAGATGGATTGGTCAGAAGCTATTATCCCTATTGGAAAGAAAAAATATCAAACTGGAACCTAAAGCTAAAAATAAATACAATGTAATCCCATTCGATGATCCTAAGGCACAAATCCTATTCCAAGACTGTGAGTTTGGAAATTACATGATTTTATCAGATGAAGCCCCTCCTGTTTGTGTAGATTTTGGTGAAAAGGAGCAAATTTGGTTGATGGAGTTTGATGGTAGTTGTGCCAATGCAGGTTCAGGGGCTGGTGTAGTCTTTAAAGGCTCAGATGATCAATATATCCCTTTCTCTTTCAAATTGGATTTTAAAAATACTAATAATACCACCCAATATGAGGCTCTATTATTAGGGTTGCAAGAGGCAAAGACACTAGGAATCAATGCACTTGTTGTAAAAGGTGATGCTGAACTAATTGTTAAACAAGTGAAGGGTCAATTTACAGTAAAAAATGAATGCCTAAAACATAACAGAAATTTAGTGTGGGATGAAGTTAATTCTTTTGAAGCTTTTTCCATAGAATCCATTCATAGGAGTCTCAATACAAGAGCCGATTCCCTAGCTATATCAGCGTTGCTACTACTCCCTCACCCAAACTTTAAAACATACACATACAGGGTTGAGATGATATATAGACCTACTATCCTAGATAACATTTAACATCTACAAGTTTTTGAAGATGATTCCCGAATTAAGGATTTCATGGTGTGTATAGAAGTTTTCTCGTCCACCTACTTTGAAGGAATGAATGAAGATGGTGAAAATTCTAATTTTGAGTTCTACCAGAAGAAGTTGTCCAGTTGAAGAACAATAAAATTCCCAAAGTTTTATTTTCCTTAGAAAACTTGTTTTCTCAAAAAGATGATAGTTTCATTTCAAGGAAAAACTCTCAGTCAGATGTGCAAAAAGAATATGACAAGGTGAATATTGGTACTACAGCCAAACCTAGGTGGATATCTGTCGGTAAGACTCTATCTATTCAAGAGAAGAAAAACCTTCAGATCTTGTTGACAACCTACATAGATGTTTTTGCTTGGGATTAGAGTGATCTTAAAGATTTTTAGAAAGGGAAATTTAGCTATCATTTCCCTCTTAAACCTGAATCAAATCCCTTCAAAAAAGAACTTTGGAGTTACAATCCTAAAGTTTCTGAAGTGATTCTAAAAGAAGTTGAAAAGATGCTAAAAGCTAGAATCATCTACCCTATTCATCACTCAACTTGGATAGAAAATATTGTCCCTTTCAAAAAAAAGAATGGTGAAATAAGGATCTGTGTAGATTTCCAAAATTTAAACTAGGCAAGTCTAAAAGATAAGTATGCCCTGCCCAAGATGGAACATGTTTTGTAGGCAGTTGTCGGATTAGAAATGATGTCTCTACTTGATGGGTTTTTTGGATATAATCAGGTGAGTGTGTTTGATGAAGATCAATAGAAGATTTCTTTTACCACGCCATGGGGAACATTTTCCTATAATAGAATTCCCTTTGGCTTGATTAATGAAGGGGAAACTTTCCAAAGGGCAATGGATTCTTCCTTTGCCGATCTAAAAAATAGAATTATAGTAATTGACCTTGATGATTTGACTATGTACTCCAAAAGAAGGAAACGTCACGTTAGAGATCTCAAATCAATCCTACAGAGGTGCAGAGATCATGGCATATCACTTAATCCTAAAAAATTAGATTTTGGTGTGACTAAAGGGAAGTTGTTGGGACATATTGTTTCCAAAGAAGGGATTAGGATTGATCCTGAAAGAGTAAAGGTGATTCATTAAATTAGTCTGCCTTCAACTAGAACAGGAGTCAAATCTTTCTTCAGTCAGATTAACTTCTTGAGAGCTTTTGTCCCAGATTTTTCTGAATTAACAAGGCACATTATGGGAATGATGAGAAAACAATATCCCTTTAAATGGACATAAGGTAGAAAAGATTTTAGAGTGATCAAAACTACTGTAGCAAATGCCCTGGCTCTAGTTTACCCTGACTACAAATAAGATTTCATCATTTATTGTTATGCTTCCGATCACACTTTGTCAAGAATTCTAACCCAGAAAGATGTTTCTTCGGAATGAGGTGCTCATAGCTTTCATGAGTCCATCATTAAAAAAAAATGAACTAAAATATTCCCCCATAGAGAAACACACCTTTGTTGTAGTGAAATCAGTTAAGGAATTTAGATTCTATATCCTGCATTCTCATTCCATAGTATTTGTCCCCAATTCAGCAATAAAAGTGCTTCTCATGCAACAAGAAATAACCATGAACAAGAGAGCAGCATGGGTGACAAATATTCAAGAATATGACTTGAAAATAAAGCCCACCAAACTTGTCAAGGGAAGGGTACTATGTAAATTTATTGCAGAAAATGTAGGCCAACATGAAAATCTAGAATGTGAAACATCTCAAGTATTGTTGGTTAGTTTGACAGATTCCTAGTTCTGTGACATTGCTTATTTCCTAGCTTATGGAGAATGTCCGCAAAGACTGATGCCTAAGGAGAGACAGACTCTGAGACTGCAAGCTGTGAAATATGTAATATGGAAAGGTCTATTGTATAAGAGAGGTCTTGATGGTACATTTCTAAGATGTTTGGATAAAAATTAGCGGTTACAGTTGCTTAAAACTTTTAATTAAGAGGCCTTTGGAGGTCATTTCTCATCTATTGTGATAGCATTCAAAATTATTCAAAATTGTTTCTACTAGCCAGGGATATTCAAGGATGCTTATGCATTCGTCAGGAACTATGAAAAATGCCAGTTATTCTCTGGAAGACCCCAATTATCTGCCTTGTCTTTGAAACCAGTTGTGATAAGTGAACCGTTCAAGCAGTGGGGAATTGATTTCATTGGTCCTGTTAATCCTCAGTCAAGTGCAGGTCATGCTTACATCCTAACAGCGACTGACTATTTAACTATGTGGGTCGAGGCCATTCCAACCAAGAAGGCTAATTCTCAGGTGGTGTGTGATTTCTTAAAAGATAATATTTTGGTACGTTTTGGGGTACCTCAAAAAGTTTTAGCCAATAATTCTACTTACTTCTCTTCGCATGAGCTTTCCCTTTTCTATTTTGATCATAGTATCTCTCTGGCCCATTTATCAGATTATTTCCCCCAAGGAAAGGGGCATGCTGAGTCAAGTAATAAAAATTTGGTAATGATCATGAAGAAGTTGGTAGATGATAGTGGCAATAATTGGCACAAGAAACTTTATGAAGCCCTTTGGGTTGATAGAATTACTCCCAAGAGAGAAATCGACATGGCACCCTTTGAATTGGTGTATGGGATAGGTTCACAAGTCTTAGTTCCTTTAGAAATTTCAGCAGCTAAACTACAAATGGCCATTGAAGACCAAACATTTAAAGACTCTTTGGAGAAAAGGATCATGTATTTTCATAAGCTAGAAGAAGAAAGAGAGGCTTTGGTTGATAAAATTACTGAACATCAGGCTAGAGTGAATAGCATATTTGATAGGAAGGTGAGACCCAGAAGTTTTATGAAAGGAGATGAGATCTTTCTATGGGAAAAAAGGAAGGCTCTGAAAGGTTCCCACAGTAAATTTGAATCACTTTGGAAAGGGCCCTTTGTCATCACTGATGAGTTAGGAACCAATGATTTTAAGCTGGCATACCCAGATGGAACGATCTTGCCATTTTCCTATAATGGGCAAGACCTCAAATTGCTGAAGCTCTAGTTTAGGTTCCTGTGTCCTATTGTACATATTTGTTTTAGTTTTCTTTCAGGTTGTGTGTCTTTCCTTTCTTGTGTGTTTTTCTGAACCCTTTGCAGTAGTTTGCAAAACCAGAGTTACTGAGCTCTCTGACTTTTGATAAAAGCCAGTCCCCAGTCAGAGTCGGTGTTAGTCCAAGTTTTAGTCCTTTTCCTTATATTTGATTTCTAGATTCGCCATGTTATTTTTGTGAATCTCAAAACTTCTTAAGTCCCCATGTTCAAATTCTCAGCGAAAGGGTCCACCCTGTGGTCCATCTGTGTTTGTGAAAATAGAAAAATCATTTTCTAACATGTTTCTTGAACAGGTTTGAACATGCTTGAACAACCTTGAACTTGGTTCATGAGTGTTCAAGAGTTTCCAAGCTCATTCATGATTTTTATGATGGGATAGAAAATTAATAAAGTCATCACTAAAAAGCGGTCTCATGATCGCGGTGTTCAGAATTTTTGATTGCTTAAAGTTGGGAATCAGTGACTAAGCATGGGATATTCGGTTTAAGGATGAAGGTGGAAGATTAAAAAAGGAACAAACTTGAACAGTGGTGAACACATAAGAACACCCTTGAACTTAGTTCATTCATGTTCAAGAGCGTTCAATGATTTTTAAAAGTGACACGTGGCAAAAGAAAAGGACTACCACTGTCATTTCAGTTGTGGGCCCTACCTAGAAAAGGCTTAAAATGAAGAAAGGTATTGGCGGTGGTTAAGCATGTCTAAGCTATCAAATTAATGAGGAATTCATGCAGCATAAAATTTTGTGCAAGTGGCATTAAATGATTGTGTGCGTGAAAGGTCACTTCATTCTCTGAGCTTTTAATGCCTTAATGATGGGCAATTAATTCTCAAATCTGTGGTATTTCTTATTTAAAACCTTTCTTAGCATTCATTATTTTTGAAATGCTGTCACTCTCTATATGCATGAAGATTGAAGGTAAGGGTTTTTGGAGCTCTAGTTGCAGAGTTTTCTACAGTGATTGAGGTAAGTTAGGCAGCAATTCCTATAGTGTTTGAATTTAAGAGCTTGTGAAATTTAAGGAAATTTCTTGTACAATTATCAGTCTGTTCTTGCAAGTATGAAGTCTACATTCCATTTGTTTGGAAGTCTATCTAGTCTAGTATGTCAAAATCTCATTGTGATAGACACAGATTTAGAAGGATATGATGTAGAAGGAATTGCTGATAGGCTCACTGGTTCTGCAGAAGAGAATGTCCCTTCTCTTGAAATTTTGAGTAGTGGGTTGTGCATAGCTACTTGTTTTCCTCCTACAGTAGTCTATCCTGAACTTGTCCATGAGTGTATCCACAACTATGACCAGTGAATTGAATCAATACTTAAGAGAAATGGTGAGGTCTTGATGGTTGTAAACAGAGGAATTGTTGCTTCAGCTTTCCAAATTCAAGAGCAAACTTTTTCCACTTTCTCTCCTACACAGTCCCATGTTAAGTTCAAACCAAATGTAGATGCAAATCATACCTTTATAGCTAAACATTGGTTATTAAGCACCCAAAGGGGAGGTTCTTGTATACCCAAAAATCTCAAGAGAAGTCATGTGCACCCGTATATTAGTGATGTGATTGTGATGTTGCATAGAGTCAGAGGGTCACCTGAGGCATTCTTCTTCTCAGATTGGTTGTTCTATTATGTTCAAATTGTTTTAGAAGGAAAACATAAGTTGGATTGGGCTTAATTAATTGCAGACTCTACGAGGGAACATTTGAACAATTCCAAACTCACTGGATGTAGCTTTTTCATGTCCTCTTATCTAATGTATTATCTAGCCGGTAGTAGTAAAAGGGATGGGATGACTCATGAGCCTTGGATAGATGGAATGTGTGTTTTTTAGTACTTTCCCATTCTTTGTAAAGATAATGTAATTCATACTTATAGGAGGGTACATGATACTTTTATGGGTAAAATTTGTTTTGAGATGACTGGGGATTTAGCCAGAAGAATAAGTTTAGAAGCACAACAATTTGTGACAAGATTTGGGAGTTTTTACATTTAGTTCCCTAAGTTCTCTTATATTAGAATTGGTGGTTTTAAAGATTCCCCTACAAAATTACCTAAGTCTATAGGAATCTTGCTACCGCGCTTAAACGTTTTCTTCTCAAAGAAGGTTGGGAGAAATTTTTCCCATTACAATTAGGTAAATTTGCATGCTTAACTGTTGAAGATGCAATAAGTATTGGGAGTGACCTTAGTCATTTTGGTTTCAATTATTACATGGAGAGAACAGGCTTTGATAATAAAAACTTTTCTAGTGGGAATCTAGGCCTCAGATCTCACATGTTTCCAGTTCCCCATCTAGAGGATTTCTGGGAAGACTGTGCAAATGACTCCCAAGTTATGAAGAGAGGTCATAGTAGACTCTGTGTATCTCAAATCCTTTCCATGAAATTGCAGTTCAACATTGAAGGGGTGATAGATGATGGTTCTGACTTAGTTGAACCTAGTTGAAAAAGGCTCCTGAATAACGAAGAGTTAGATATTGACTGGTCGAAAGAGGAAGAAGATGACATTAAGTACAGGACACAACATGTACTCAAATTAACTAAAGAATGACTACAGACAAAAAGAGAAAAACCTAGTCCTAAAACAATTGGAGTTAAAAATTCAATTTTATTTTCCTCCCCCTCTATTTTTAATCCTCCTAAACCATCCGGTAATGCAGGTTCCTCAGATAAGTAGTAGAAGAAGGATCCCAGGAAGAAATCTATTGCAGAACTTTCCCCTATGGCCTCACCTCAGTGCATTACCAGATCGAGATCCCAATCATAGAAAAAGGGAAAGATGACTCAAGAGAATACAAAAATAGTCAATCTAGAGGATGAAAAATTTGGGTATTTAAACTACCAAATTGGGGAAGATGAGAAAATCGAAAAAGATCTCTTCGATCTTGATGATGTGACTCTACATTTAATGGATACCCTAGCTAAGACCGATGCCCAATCAGAAGAAAAAAATGATACACATGGATGGTTAACCTCTTCAGTGAATAAGAAACTGAGCTTGATTCTGGTATCCATTCCAGTGCAAGATATAGTTAGTAAATATCCTCAAAAGACTCCCAAGGCCAAGAAAGTTAAGAGTACAACACGAATGTTTACTGATACTAAAAATGGGAAGTGGACAGTCAAAGTAGCCACCTACAGACTAAAGGAAGAGAAAAATTATTTTGCAGTCAAATATTTTGAAGTCACTAAAATTGAATTAGGGACTATGGATAGAGCGGGAAAGAATCACCTTTTCAAAGAGACAGCCTATCAGATGTTGATAACATCATGGCAGGATAGTAATGAAAAAGAAGGAACTGAAGCAAACCAGAGTCTCACTCTCTCAGTTCATAAATAATTTCTACAATTTTGACACCACCCCACTGACTCAATCATCATAGGTATTCAACCCAAACTTGGCGGAAAGTAAAACACTGCTTAATCAAGTTCAGAGGGGTCGAACACTAGTCTCCTCAGTCGATGAGTGGATGTCCCAAGTGCTTAACATTGGAAGACAATACATCAAGGATTCACACTTAGTTCTTCATGACATAGAGGCTGTAATAGGAGAATTTAAATCCCAACACTAGGTTTGGGATGGAGAGGAACAAAAATGGGTGTCGATGATGACTAAGTTTATGGAGATAGAGAGGCATGGTTTCAACAAATTCTGCACAGAAAAGTCCCTAAAAGGTGCTAAAGAATCCACTTTCTTCATTCTCAGGAAGAAAATTAGTTGGTGCATCATTCTAATAAGGAGCACCATTAAAGAAAACAAAGAATATGATTCAGAAGCTAAGTAGATTCAAAAGGCTGCCCTGAACGAGTTGAAAGTGATCAATTTTACTTATACCTATCCATCAATTTATGGTGAACAAGAATTGAAGGGCACTCTTGATGCTTTCAACTTGGCAATAATGACTATCAGAGAAAAGATTATTCATAAAGCCTCTGACTTAACCCAGATGGCAAGGATTAAATCTATGCTATATTTGTGTGTGGATCAGCTGCCCAGTGTCATAGAAAAGGTGAAGAAATTGAGGTGGATTAAAGACGCCTCCATGGCTCGGATAGTGAATTCTAAGATCCTGCATCTATCACTCATGAAGGAGTTGGTCTAGGCATATAAAGAATGGAAACCTTCCCAATCGGTTACCGAAGAAGAAGGAAGTCAAGCGGGGAGCAAGGATCGTGTTGTCGACAAGGAACAAGATTTGGTTATTTATTCTTTACTTGTTTAACATGCAAACTTTTAAGGATGTGTGTCCTTTTTCTTCTGGTTTAGTTATATAACTAATTGCTTGAGAGGTCATATTTTTTGGGAGATCTCTCGGTGCTCTGATATTATTTATTTGGCTACTAAAACCTTTTAAAAGGTTTAGAAAAAACTCATTGCTGATAGATAATAGATTTTCTTTTTGAAGGTTAAAGGAACATATAGTGATAATTGAATGTTATTTAAGGAATAGATTTCATGCAATTGCCTATGCAGTAAGTTCTGAAATATATTACAGTGAGGTTTGTTGAATCTTTTTTTTTTGAAAACCAAAAGTGAAGTGTCCCGTGTTGACATCTTGTTTATCCTGTTATATATATGTCTGTTGGTTCATAATATCTGAATTCTGGATTTCATCTATCTTCTATTATCTTTAGCTGAGAAGTTGTTTATGTTTCATGAAATGCAATCACAGAAGTAACTATGTTTTTCTTCCCACTCATTATTCGGTTTTATTTCCTTTACAATTTTTTAGTAGCATATCATCAAAGAATGATATTGCAGCCTTTATAAGCTTTCAGGTTAAAAGATAACTAATTGAACTATTATCAAATTTTATTGAAAATCAATATTAGGGAGCTAGACCTGTAACAAAATTCAGAGGGAAGTGAACATAAAAGATACTTACCCAACTGTTAGAGATACTTTGTCTTTTAAAGGTGATATATTAAAACTTAAAAGAGTTTTTGTAGAAAGACAAAACTGTTTGCTAACAATATTCAAACCAACATTTTGAAACAAAATTTTCTTAATCTTATCAAGATTTATACAATCATTAACAGTTTCAACTTCATGCTCTTTTTTACAACATTCTCTTGTGAATATAGGAGGCAAAACCATGATGGGAGAGACATGAGCGGTAGAAGCGGGAGGAGGTGCGGGAGGATTTTCAAATTTGGAAGGAGGCAAGAATCTAGATTTGCAGGATTTGGAGGATGCTGAGGAAACTCGTGATGGTGGACCTTTGGTAGACCAAGAAAAGGAAGACACAACAAACAAGGATGGGATCCCATGTGACAGACAAAAGGATCTAGGTAAAAAGGAGGAGGGGTCCATGGGGAATTCCTATGCGCGGCCAGAGGCTCAGTCTCGTATCAAGAAAGATTCTACCTGGCAGCGTCCTTGGTCAACTTTATTCAGGATCAAGCCCAAAGGCAAGTGTCTATTCCCGATTATAAAAGATCTATCTAATAAGGAAAAGGGAAAGTATGACATTGCTTTACCGAACAAACTGATAGATAATAATATTGCTACCATGTCTCTAACTTTGGTTGGAAAATTTGCTGGTTTTAGGCCAAATATTAACATAGATCTTTTGCCAAGAAAAAAGGGAACCTAAAAGGCTAGGTCAAAATATAGGCCACAAAAAAGGGGTTTATTATCCTTTGAGTTTTCATGCCAGGAAGACCATGCTAAGATTTTTTGTGATGGGATGTGGGCTATTGGGAAATCTTCACTAGCACTATAGAAGTGGACTCCCAATTTGGATCTAAATGATTCCTTTTTTATTCAAGCCCTGGTTTGGGTTAGGCTATCAGAGCTTCCTCTAGATTTTTGGTTCAAAGACATATTTTCTTGATTAGCTAGCTCCTTTGGAGAGCTTCTCTTGATTGACCTGATGATGGTGGATAGGAGGCACCTCACTTATCAAAGAGTTTGTATAGGAGTGGAAGAGGGGAAATATATGCTAGAAGTCATAGAGATTCACTCTAAACTGGGCAAAAGGTTATAGAAATTGGAATATGAAAGTGTGCCTTTTTCTTTCTTTCACTACAAGAAGGTAGGACATATGGCCATAAAATTCCTAGAACTAGGATATGAAAAATCTAAAAAGGCCCAAAAGCTAGGAGGAAGATCTAAGGTTCTAACTCCCAAAGTCCCAACTATGGAGAAACCCCATATGGGTGCCTCAGGTACCCAAATATGGAATAAAAAGTCTCCCCCACTACTCTCCCTATTTTGAGTAATCTAGGGGAAACATAAGATATAATCACAGAGAAAATGGAGGATCTGATACAGGGCTTTGCTCTTTCCTTGACAGGCATGGAGTTGTTTCCTTTTAAAGAGGTTGAACCTATCTCAGAAGGTTCCTTATTACAAGGGTTCAAAACCATTGTTGATCTGGACTGCGGAGAATAGACCCCAAGGATGCTCTCTTCTTTGGCCCCGAGATCCCCTGAACCTTCCTGGGAGATTGGGGTTTTTCTTCCAGCGCAAAACTTTCCAGAGGATGGGAACATTCCCCCCTCTAATATGGATCATCAGAAGCAGATAATCAATATGGATGCACTGATAGAATTAGTAACTCCAAGGCAATTCACAAGAATGGAAGAAATTTTTTCCAAACAAAAGGAAGGAACAGTGGGAGAATGGACTATAGTAAGGAAAAAAAGGAGCAGTAGGGATCCTTCCCCAATTTCCCCAGCAGCAACCAAGAGCAATAATAAAGAAGATCTGGGTCTTAAATGGAAAATTATAGGAAGGAAAAAAAATGAGCCAGATACGGCAAGAAGCCTGAAAGAACATAGCGGATGGAACCCAAAAGACCATCCAGGTAGGCTTCTCTTCTAGTTTTAAATGAAGTTAATATCTTGGAATAGTCATGGTCTTAATGGGTCACATAAGCATGATGTTATTAGAAACATGATAAGGGATCATAGGCCTCATATTTTGCTTATCAAGGAAACTAAGATGATAAAGGATAAATTAGATTGCATTAAGTTTTGAAAAAATATGGACAAGGTTGCTACAAGTTCAGAAGGTGCATCAGGAGGTTTGATGACTATGTGGAATTCTTCTCTCATCAAGACTGCTATCATTCATGAGGAAGGTAATGTGTTTCTTTTGAATTTTAGTAACAATAAGGATAATGATAGTTGGTTTATTATGAATATCTATGCTCCTAACTCTAAAAAAACGAGAAGGTCTTACTGGGAAAAACTAAGAGGATTAATTTCCAAGGTAGGTCTATCTAAAAGTATTATAATAGGGGATTTATATACCCCTCTCAAAGAAGGGGAGAAACAGGGAGGAATTATTCCTGACCTAGAAAGCAAGAAAGATCTCATGGACCTAATCAATGATCATGCACTCTTAGATGTGGATCTTCAAGGGGAAAAATTCACTTGGAGTAATATGAGAATTGGAAAAGAGTGTATCCAAGTAAGACTAGATAGGGTGCTAATTATGGTTGATTGGTTGAACTCACATAACAGAAAATTATCTTATCTGGTGAGGATTGGGTTGGATCATTCTCCGAACTGTCTCTTACTCTGGACCCAGTTATTAAGCAAAGAAACTTTCCCTTTAGATTTGAAAAAATGTGGACCACCCATCCTAACATTCATAATAAGATCTTGGAATGGTGGAATATTGATGTTAGAGGCTCTGCTATGTGCAAAGTTGCTAAAAATATTAGAAATGTCAAGATCAATATCAAGCTTTGGAATAAGAGTGAGTTTGGGGACATTTTTTCCTCGTAAGAGAAGGTTATTGATAACCTAACCCTAATTTAAGAGGAAATCCACAAACATGGGTACAATGAGAATAATCCGAATCAGGAAAAAATTCTTCTCTCGGAGTATCACAATGTGATTGTGAAGGAGGAGATGTACTGGAAGCAGAGATCCAGATCCATTTGGTTGAGGGAGGGGGACCAAAATAATCATTTCTTTCATTTATCCACCATGAAACATAAGGTAGCTAACAAGATTATCTACATTAGAAGGGGGAATCAAATTGTGCAAGATGACAAATGCATCTCTTTTGCTGCTGTGGATTTTTTCTTGGCCTTGTTATCTAAACACCCCAGTCTCTTTGATTAGGATTAGGAGGATCTGTAGAGTAAAATTCCCTCTATCATCTTGGATATCCAAAAAAAATCTTTGGGTGCTATTCTGAATCTTGAAGAAGTTAAAAAATCCCTTGATTCTCTCCCAGGAGATAAGGCCCCGAGCCTGGAATGTTTCCCTATGTTCTTCTTCTACAAGTACTGGGAAGTTGTCAAATATGATGTGGTCAAAGTTGTGCACGAATTCTTTGGGTCCAAAAATCTTCTTAAGGAACTCAATGCAACCTTCCTGGTTCTTATTCCTAAGCTTTTGGGGGCCAGATTCCATGGATCTCTTCTGACCCATTAGCCTATGTAATTATTTCTACAAGATCATATCCAAAGTCATCACTATCAAAACCCTTCATGTGCCCCCCTCTGTTATTGCTAACCAACAGTTGGGATTTTTTCATGGATGATAGATTCTTGATTCTATCATGGTGGTGCATGAAGTGATCCATTCTTTAGAGGTAGGTAAGATGGATGGCTTCCTCCTCAAGATGGACTTGTCTAAGGCTTATGGCCGAGTGGACTAGTTGGCGCAAGAGAACACCTAGGCTAACCTCCAAGTTGTTTTCATTTTGGATTGTACTTGACATTGGCCAATTAAAGATAGGTTAGGTTTTTTTTAGACCTTAATAGGTCATTTCAATGTGGGCTAAGTGAGTTAGTCATTAGGACTAAGGTCACAACAATAGCCATTGTTAGTAGCTTTTCATTTTTTTTAGGCTTAGTTGATAAATGTGGGATTGGAGTCATGAATGTGTCCTAAACTCTTAAATATGGACATAGAGATTGTTTGAAACCTTTAATGATCTTGGATCCTCTAAATGAAGAGGTTAGAGGTCCTAAAATGTAGGGAGAAGACATAATAGAGAAGATGCCAAAAGTTGCTAAATTGTTGTCATGACAACATTTGCAATAATTGCAAATGTTGCATGCAACATTGGTTACATTGGATTATCCTTGAAAATAGGAGTGGGGAATTGACCAAAAAGGCCTACAATGAAGGAAGAAGGCATATAATGGAGAAAAGGACTTGAATCAAGCAGTTAGTCTTTCATTATAACAAGTGTGAAGTTGAATAGAGCTCTGCAATTTTGGTTTTTTGAGAATCCTAAGCATTTCTTTATGACAGTCACATTTTATGGATTGAGAGCTTCAATATAACGGTTTTTTTTGTGTCCATAGGATAGTTAGAGGAACTTTTCTATCAATTAGTTAGTTGATTGGAGGTAGTATATAGTCGTAGCTAAATTGTATTGTAACTAGAGAGTTCACTGGTCCTGTCCTGACTAGACAGTCAAGTCACGACTCCCCCATGAAATATAACCATGGGAAACACCTAAGGGTAGATGGAAATGTTAGGGGAGTTAGTGGTGTACATATTTGTAGAGTTAGAAGTCTTAGAGATTTGAGCTTCTATTTTTAGATCCAAGCCCTAGGCAAGCATGCACTGTCTGGTTAGTGGTTTGGAAGTGAAACATTGAGCATTCATGTGCAGGGAAAGAAAGAACTGTATGGTCCAAGTAAATTTTGAGTTAGGGTTTAGTGTTACCTTGACATGCTAGGAGGGTTGAGTCCATACCAATCAGTGAAGTCAAGTTTTGAGAAATTTTTGCATAGTGTTGTAGACTGTCCTATAATTTAGGCTTATTAGCCCTATTGGTCCTATTTTGTAGGTACCCCATGTATGGATTACTTAGGGGTTTAAGACTTAAAAAATCCTTTATAAAAGGATAAAGGGTATCTGGATATGGTCTTAGAATTTGAACTTCTTTGGAAATTTTTTGAAAGAAGTGAGGAAAACACACTGTCAAGGGCTACAAGGAAGTAAGCCAAATTAGGCCTCCTAGGGAAAGAACTTGGACTCGATTGAAAATGGGTATAAGGTTCCTTAAGATGGATTCAATTGTGATCAAATGCAGTTTCTACATTGTTATGGAAATCCCTACAAGTGATTCACATGAGTGTTAGAGTGGAAATTGGCACTTAGACACTTCTAAGTGTAAGTAGGAGAAGTGAAGAAGTGAAGTAACTACTAGGGTGTTAGTCTTTCAAAAGTGAAGCACAAAGTGCAGACTCTTAGAAAAGATTATGATTAGGACTTAGTTAATAATCTAAGCCTAATAAGGACCTAGAGGAGATTAGGATCCTTGAAGAAGATAAAGAAGATCTTCTGAGGAGATTGTGCAAGCAAGCCATTTGGAACACTTACATCATATTGGTATCAGAGCTAGGTTAAAGATCAGGCTTGTGGTGGATGTTTCAGCCTACTAAATCAGTGGGAGAGAATACACCTATAAGTTTAGAGAAATTTAAAACCATGGTTACTAATGCTGAGTTAGCCAAAAAGGTAGAAGATCAAGAAGAAGACAACAAGTTGTTAAGAGAAAGGTTGTCTCAAATGGAGCAGCTCTTGGGAGAAGTCCAAGACAAAGCTGAGAAGATGAAGGACAAGATAGATCAGAAAGAAGAAGAAGAAGCAAGGGTGGAAGGAGTGGATCTAGAAGAGGAATCTCCAACCCCTGACCCTGTCAGTGACCAAGAACCCTTCTTAAAGGCATTGAAGGCTTTAAGTGGTAAAGCTTTGGAGGGTGTGTCACTATATAGTGGATAAATGGATCCAGATTTAGTAATGGATTGGATAGATAGCATAGAGAACCATTTTTAATGTGATGGTATCATAGAGGCCCAAAAATTAAATGTTGCCAAGTCAATATTGAGAGGTTCAGCTCTCACATGGTGGAAGTTTGTGGGTATGTGTAGGATCATGGTAGGCCAAAAAGTGACAATGTGAAAAGAAGTCTTGATTGGTAGACTAATTGAAAAACAACTATAAAATTCAAACGGTATAAAAAAATTTTAAATATCCAACATATTTCACATTTTATGGTTCACCTACCACAATAAAAAGAGAAAAAAAATCAATTTGATGAAGTTTAGACTAAGTTAAGGTGGTTAGACACAAGAGCTTTTATATTTTGGAAACATTTTAGAAGAAAACTATTAATTAATTATTTACATGGAAATAAATTACAAAAAAATATGTGTCACATCTAGACATGATTCTACTACTTATATATAGAATCTTGTAAAAAAATATTATCATTTGGCTGTGTTTAAGGTGGTCAGACATACACCTACATCTTATCTTTTTAGTCCTAGTTAATAGACTGATTGAAAAATAACTATAACTTTCAAATGATATAACAATTTTGAAATGAAAAAATTGAGTCACATTATATGATTTACCTAATATAATAAAAAAATTAAAAATTTTCAATTTGATGAAGTTTGGACTAAGTTAAGGTGGTCAGACACAAGATTTTGTATACTCTAGAAAATTTGTAGTAGAAAAATCATAATTAATTATTTACTTGGAAAATTTTTTTTAAAAAAATGTGACACATCCGGGCATGAGTCTAATACTTATTTATATAATATTGTAAAAAAATGTTATCATTTGATTATTTTTATGGTGGTCAGACATACACCTACTTCTGATCATTTTCCTAAAATTTTCATACCACCGCAATGAAATTTAAAATTTTACAATATAGAATTTTTTTTTTCAAAAAAGGGATAATATCTTAGAAACTAAATTAAATTTCCTATATATTCTCTTCTTACATATTTTTTATATAATATTGATAACTTGTTCAAATTTTTATGTGAACTTGTCTAACCCTGATTTTCTGAATTTTCATTGCCACTTAAGGACCTGTTTGGCACACCATGATCCTGCACATACCCTTGTTCAAATGGAAAGAGAGAAAGAAGGAAAGAGTCCTATAGCCACATGGAAGGGAATGGTGACTAAGATGAAGCAGACCTATTTTCCTAATGATTATGAACTACAGTTACACTTGAGGAGACATAATCTTAGACAAAAAGACTTGGATGTCCAAGACTACACCAAAGAGTTCCAAAAATTGTGCTTAAGATCACAAGTAGTTGAAGATGAAAGCATAAAGCTAGCTAGGTATTTGAATGGACTCAAATGGTCTATTCAAGAAGACATGAGTCTTGTGAACTTCAAAACCATCTGCCAATGCTATCAAATGGCCTTGAAGATAGAGGAGAAAGGCAAAACGAAAAAAGAACAAAGTTCTAAAGGAAGAGGTAGAGGAAGAGATAGTAGAGGACAAAGATGTGGCTATGGTGGAAGGAGTTCAGAACTAAGAACACAAGAAGAAGTCAAATAAAATGAGCAGAAAGAAGCAATTTCTAGCAGAGGTGGAAGAGGAAGGAACTCAAATATCATAGATAGGAGTGGTGGACAAGGAAGAGGCAATTACTTTGCCAATATGAAATGTTACCATTGCAACCAAATGGGACACCCTTCCTATAGGTGTCCAGAGAAGGGTAGTACTTCTCAAGGAGGTAACAAGAGGACTAATCTGGTCCAAGAAGACACAAATGTAGCTGTTAAACACCTTGAGGTGCCATTAAATTCAGAGGAAGGTGAGAACCTCATGATAAGGAGAACATTGATCAAGGAGCCAAGCCAAAGGAGGTCTTTGTTTAGAATCAAATGTAAGGTGATGGGTAAAGTATGTATGGTTATCATAGACTTAGGCTCTACTGATAATATTGTATTAGAGGGGGTAGTCAGCAAACTAAACATGACAAGGATACCTCACACTCATCCCTACAAGGTAACATGGCTCAATAAGGGACAACATGTCTTAGTGAATGAGAAAGCATGGGTGGAGTTCTCTATAGGGAGATATAAGGACAAGGTTCTATGTGATGTGCTTCCCATAGATGCATGTCACTTTATCCTAGGCAGGCCATGGAAATTTGACTACCAAGCTATCCATGATGGAGTGAAGAACTCCTATACTTTCAAGAAGGATAACATGACTTTCAAAATACAGTCATTGTTAGAAGATATAAAGGTGAAGATAGTAGGTCCTAATGTCCTAATGGTGGGTGAGAAATATTTCTTTGAAGCCATAGAGGAAGGAGAAGGAGTTGGCTTTGCACTAATGTTGAAGCCCAAGGAAGTGGAAGACAAAATGGTGGAGAGGATAGAGCTGCCACAAGAGATACAAGAAATGTTGCAGAAGTATGAATGTATTGTAAGTGATGGATAGCCATAAACCTTACCCCCTATAAGATCCATAATCCATAATATTGACCTTATTTCTGGAGCTACCCTACCCAATGAGGAAGCCTACAAGATGACCCCTCAACAGAATCAGGAAATAGCTAGGCAAATTCAAGAGTTACTAGAACAAGGTCTTATAAGGAAGAGTATTAGTCCTTGTGTTGTAGCCACAATCCTAGCCCCTAATAAAGGAGGTACTTGGAGATTATTTACTGACTCCAGAGCTATAAATAGGAGCACTATCAAATATAGGTTCCCTATCCTTAGGATAGAAGACCTAATGGATTGTCTAGGAGGTGCAAGGTACCTCACAAACATAGATTTAAAAAGTGGATATCATCATATAAGGGCGAATGAAGGAGATGAATGGAAGATAGCCTTCAAGACTACTGAAGGGCTATATGAATGGCTAGTTATGCCATTTGGCTTATCAAATGCTCCATCAACTTTTATGAGGTTGATGAATGAATTACTCAAGGACCACATTGGCAAGTTTGTAGTGGTATACTTGGATGATATACTCATCTTTAGTAAGACAAGAGAGGAACACCTCAAGCATGTGGAATTAGTACTCAAGAGGCTACATGAAGAGAAGTTAATGATTAACTTGGAGAAGTGTGAGTTCATCAAAATAGAGCTAGTGTACTTAGGATTTGTTCTATCTCATGGTAATTTGAAAATGGACAAGAGTAAAGTCAAAGCCATTTTGAATTGGCCTACTCCAAGGATAGAAACCAAGGTAAGAAGTTTTCATGGTCTTGCTCAATATTATAGGAAGTTCATAAGGCAATTTAGTGCTATTTGTACTCCTATGTTGGACACAATCAAAGGAGGAATGAAGACCAAGTTCATATGGAATGAACAAGCCACTAAGAGCTTTGAGTTATTGAAAGAAAAGATTTCTACCCAACCTTTCCTAGTCTTTCCAAGCTTTGAGAATATTTTCACCATTGAGTTTCATGCAAGTAACATAGATATTGGGGCTGTCCTAAGCCAAGAGGGTAGACCAGTAGAATTCCATTCAAAGATGTTAAGTAAAGAAAAAAAGAAGTATTCTTCTTATGACCTCGAGTTGTATGCATTAGTTCAAGCCTTGAGAAAGTTGATGCACTACTTGCTGCCCAAGGAGTTCATTGTTTATTCAGATAATAAAGCCCTAAGTTTTCTAAATTCTCAAGAGAAGTTGAGCCACAAGCACATGAAGTGGGTTGAGTACCTACAAGC
Organism: Thuja plicata; assembly: GCA_018584345.1. Classification (NCBI taxonomy): domain Eukaryota; kingdom Viridiplantae; phylum Streptophyta; class Pinopsida; order Cupressales; family Cupressaceae; genus Thuja; species Thuja plicata. Next base: position 3,263,643 of record MU224834.1, on the reverse strand, counting down.
TTACACCTTTAATGTCAAACACAAGAAAGGTGTCCTCAATAAATTTGCAGATGCATTGTCAAGAAGAGCTCTTACCATCCAAGAGATTCAGTTGAGGAGCATGGGAATAGATCACTTCAAGGATCTATATGCTGAAGATGAGGATTTTGCACACATTTACAAGTTATATTCTGAATGCAAGAACCATTTCCATAGTGAGTATGCTAAATATACTTTTCAAAGTAACCTTTTGTTTAAGGTAAATCAGCTATGTGTCCCTAAAGGATCTATTAGGAAGAATATGATACAAGAAAAGCACAATGGTGCATTGAGTGGTCACTTTGGGATCACTAAGACACAATAACTAGTTCCAAGGTTCTACTATTGGCCAAGAATGAAACTTGATGTTAAGAGGTATGTGGAGAATTACATTGTATGTTAGAGAGCCAAGGGAAATTATTCAAATGCTGGTCTTTACCAACCACTACCTATTCCCACTAGGCCTTGGGATTACTTGAGCATGGATTTTGTAGTTGGGTTACCCAAAACAAGACAAGGCATGGATAGTGTTTATGTAGTTGTGGATAGGTTTAATAAAATGGCTCATTTTGTGCCATGCAAGAACAATAATGATGCCAGAAAAATAGCCTCTCTTCTTAAAAGAGATAGTAAGAATCCATGGACTACCTAAGAGCATTGTGTCTGATAGAGACACCAAATTTATGAGTCATTTTTGGAAGACTCTGTGGCAAAGACTAGGCACTGATTTATCCTTTGGGTCTACCTACCATCCACAAACTGATGGTCAGACCGAAGTGGTGAATAGAAGCCTTGGAAATATACTAAGGTGCTTGACAAAGGAGTATAGATAGCAATGGGATTAATTGATTGGACAGGATGAGTATACCTACAATGACACCATCAATAGGTCAATAGGGAAGAGACCTTTTGAGATAGTGTATGGAATCCACCCTAGAGGAGTCTATGAGTTGAGAGACTTGAAGGATGGAGTGAAAGAAAGTGGATATGGAGATGAATTTTCTTATGCTATGCAAGAGATACATGATACAGTCTGGAAAACTCTGACAGAGAACACCTTGAAACATAAGGCAAAGATTGATGAAATTAGAAGAATAGTTCAATTCAATGTGGGTGACATGATCATGGTGCATCTTAAAAAATCCAAACTTTATAATGGATTCCCTCACAAGTTTCAGAGAAGAAGGATAGGCCCCTATCCTATCTTGGATAAGTATGGTGAAAATGCATTCAAAGTTGTGTTAGAAACACTAAGAGGGGGGGGGTTAATCAGTGTTTATCTACTTAATTATATTTCAGCCAATTAAACATATATCAACTGTGCATCCAAAGAAACATAACACATGATATGGTTATGGAGAACCTTGATAAGAGGAAAACTCCGGTGGGGATTAGTACCCACAAAATATTGTACTAGGTATAATGAACCTGTTAAAGTTCCTTTGCCCTATTAGAAGCAGTCTTTACAAATTTAGTACAATGACCTGGTTAAAGGTCTGACCCTGTTAGGAGTCTTTTATAATAACCCTATTAGGGGTGTGTGGCTCACTACCTAGGATCACTGCCCAATAAGATGAAGGCTACAACCCTCTGAATGTTGATATGCACTATATCAAAAATGAACTGTTGTTATGACACTGCTGTCTGATCAGTTCTGTGTATGCGCGGATGCTCTTACTCCTTCAAAGAGCTATATCATCTTCTAAATTCATTAAACTATCCCTCTATAACTTCTTCTTACATAATAATGAACTCTTGTAACATATCTTTACATTACATACTTATATCTTCAAATCCGAATAGGCGCGACCCAAAACAAATCATTACTCGGCCCTAAAAAAATACATAACGCATCCAAACAAGTTGGCCCAAGCGTGTTTAATATAAAATTAATTAAATTATTACAAGCTTATAACTAAAGGTTCTTAGCCATTACATTATAAAATCATACACGCTGATCAAAATTGTAGTCGGCTTCCATGCTCTGTTTCCTGGACTGCAGGTTTACTAATTTGTCTGTAACTTTTCCGTACTGATGTTTCATACTCTACGCATTTGGATCTAGCATGTATATACACCATAGATTATATACCTAAGCATGCATGTTTTTGTGTGATCTCTAACATGTATGCTAATGTGCTGATCTCTGTATCTCTCTGTCTGTCCTATTTTCTGTACTTAGTCATTTTATTTTCTAAGTTATCTTTGACAGAAACTTAGTATGACTTTGTTGCCATGATTGAAAACATAAAATAAGTCATGCTTCCTTAGGAAGTCAACTTTCCAACAATATCCCCCTTTGTCATTTATGGCAACAAAGGAATGTGACTAAGTTACTCAAGATGACTTCATACAAAAATGACTGTATATCATAATACTTAATGATATATACATATATACTTCTCCACATATAAACATTCTATACTACTCCCCCTTTGAAATTAATGACAAAGGTGTGCAAAAATGGTAAGTCTTCAACATACTTACTCCATAAAGACTTCTGGGTACACAACTTGAAGAGATTGAATCTCATTTTGCCAAAAGACTTTCATTGCATCAACAGTTTGAAGATGCGCGCATAGGGCATATGTCAACTTTTCCATTTTTATCAGATCCATGCAAGGAACTTGATCATATGTCTGTATGGTGTTATCAATTTGTTTGATTTTCTCATTGAGAAATGCTAGAGATGGTGCAAGTGCATTCCTCAACTGAGTCTGCCTTATTCTGATCTTGCTAATTTCCAGTTTTGCCTTCTCATTTTTGTCCAGCGTACCTTGATAGAAATTATTGCATATGTTCATATCTTGTGTGGATTTTTCAACTAATTTCTTTATTCTATCTACCATTTCTTTTTCCTCTTCAATATTTTTGGTGTGCTTAGAGGTGAGCTTCACTCTATCCATACAGTTTGCTATGACTTTCTTTCCTTTATCTTCCAATTCCTTTAATATAGCTTGCCCAATCTTTAAGGAATTCAGATCTAATTTAATGTTCATTACCAAGTCATGTAGTCTCTCCTTATATTCTTCTTCTAAAATCTTAGTAGCAGATTCTCCTAAGCTAGTGAAATGTGACTTGAAGTTTGATAAGATGTTGTCTACATCTTCAACTGGTTGTACTTTGACCACTTTCTGATTAGTAGGCACTAAGTCATTCAAAATATTCATTGTTTCCAAGAAGTGAGGATTCCTCATTACTTGTTTCTCTTTTTCCTTTTCCATGGCTAGGATGTTGATCTTGATTAGGTCTTGTTCTCCCCATGCATCAAAATTTGCTGAATCAGGAGTTAACCTTGACAACAATGAGGTAGATGGTTGAGTGGATGGTGAGAAAATAGTGTTCTGACTTGTATCTACACACTCACTTTTGACATGAATTTGCTTCAGTGGTGTCTCATTACCTTGAGTATCTTTCTCCTTATCCAAGTCTATTGGATCAATGGAAGGAACTTCATCTTGTTGTAGAGATGTGTCATATGTGTTCATTTCCTTGGTGTTTACAAATGCTTCGTCAACTTTATCCATATCTTTATCAGAAGCTGTCATAGATATTTTTACATTGTCAATTACTATAGTGTCATTTGTATCTTTAGTTATGTCAGAAGTCACTATGGGCACTGAATCCTATGGACCTGTCATAGGCACAACCTAAATTACTAGTTCTATGGCTTTTTTGGGAGTTGGAGTAAATTTTGTTGTAGGCGCCGTTGGTGGATACATATGTCTGTCCATAAAAACTTGTGCAAATGCCTTTTCAGTCTCCTTTCAAACCTACTCATATTCTTTGTTCATAATTTGTAGATTTCTTGTCTTAGTTTGGAGATGAGGCTTCACCAGATCTAACGGAATAGCTTTCTCATCATGTGAACAAATAGGAAGAAGATTATCTAAGGTTTCTTCTCTAATCTTCATGTCCTCTTCAATAGCATGTCTTTTAATTATCTCCAGTATGTTCCATAACTTATCTGGTATTACTTTTTTGAGTTCAAGAATAGACTTCTTAAACTTGATCATATGAGATATTATCATAGAGTGTATCTCAGTCTTATCCATCTCTTGATACATGTCATAGACTTTTGATAATGTGTCCAGTCTTCCTTTATTTACAATCATATTCTTCAAGATATTTAGACTAGGTCTAAATCCTACCACAGGTGGAGCTTGAACATTCTTAGCTTTGATGTGAGTAGCTTTTGAGGATGGATGACTTGTCGCTGCTTGCTTCCTTCCTCTTGGTTTCTTGCTAGATACAGAAGGTGGTGATGTGTCTACATCAATGGTTGTAGTAGGCACAGTGGTATTCTCCTCATTTTTCTTCTACTTCTTCTTCTGAGTTTCAACAGTTTTCTCAATTTTAACTTTAGCAATTTTGGCTTATTTTGCCTTATCCAAATCTTCTTGTGTGACTCCATGCTTTCTCAAAATGTTGGATGTGATTTTGGATGCTTTCCTTTTGTTAACACCAAGTTGTAGTTCAATATCCACTTCGTTAGTCTTTCCTCTGTAAGTGCCCCATCTAGGTTCATTAGGGTCTTTAGGTGCTGATAATAAGACCTGCGCATATCCTTCTAACACATGGTCTTCTACCTCATACCCTAGTGGATGAATCCACTTAGTTCTAGGCTCAACAGCCTCCATGCATGTGCAATTTGTTTCTACCATAAAGCATATTGTATCCCTGTATTTGTCAACTATCTTCTCAGATAGTCTGAACCTTCTTTGCATTTTGACCCTGAATATCTTTATATCCATGTCCATTTTATCTCTTGCAATGCTTTCTACTATGGTTTTAAGAGATATCTGAGTCATTGTAGGTTTTTCTTTGTCTAGATAAAGATCTGCAACCTTTTCAACTATGTGGTGATACAAATAGATGATCAGTGATCCAAACCTAAATGTTTTGCTTCTGTCATGTTTGATGATTCTGATATTTTCAATCAACTGATCATGCAAGACCTCACATAGATTGTATTCAATGTTGTCCTTCACAATTCTAATAGCTGAAAGGACTATTTCTATAGAGGCACTATTCAACCTTCTTTCTTGTTGAAACTTGTATCCAATTATCATTGTCATGAGTTTAATGTCATCCTCCTTGATAGGGTCAACTGTCATTCTACGCCTATCACTCCTGGACAAACAAACTTGCTCAATCTATTTCTTTACATCCTTACCAGTGGGAAATACTAGTCAAGTCATTGGAAGTCTGGTTGACTGATGGATTAATTCTGCAATGATACGAATAGGAACATCACCAATCCAAAAGAGATCATCATGAATTCTACTTAATAGAATCTTTACCCATTCTGGTTCTTCAAAGTCATGCACATTTGAATACTCCAAAATAGGGTTATCTTGTAGGTGTGCAAATTCATCCTTGAATTTGAAGTCCTTATTTAACATTGATGCCATATGAGAAGCTATATTATCATCTCCTAATGACTCCTTACAGTAAATGTACACGCGGATATCTTCCACGTGACCAATGCCAAGCGGGGTTTTGGAGAAATCCCCTTCCACATCATCCAGTATGGATTTGAATGGATTCTTCCTAAATATAAACCTCTTCCTCTCTGCTACATAAAACACAACTGGGGTCGCCATACTTACTTGGAGTTTGCTTATGTAGGGTTTCCACAAAATTCTGAAATGGCACGACTTCTAGGGCTCTGCTTCAAATTGAATATCTGTTCGCTCCAACTGCCAAACTGTTATGTCTTTGTGCTTAGATTTCTTTGTGCTCTAATGCTTTGCAATTTCTGTTCTCTCAAATGTAAATGTGAAAATGATCGACTACAAACTTCTTTTTATATGATCTGCCACATTTAATGCTTGCAACTATACATAGAGATTTCCAAACTTTGATCCCGATGCAATTCAGATAATGCGTGAATGCATATAGCTTTAATCTATGCTTTTAACCATGAATCCAAAGGTGCACACTCAGAAGTGAGTACACCAACCACGCAGGGGTTCTGAGCTAGAATAGCTCCCCCTAAGACTAGGAAGGTCTATTCAAGCAGAAGTAGAGGGTGTGTCCACTGAGGATGCATCAACTACGTTTTCAACATTATTGTCCTTCTTAACTTCAACCTATATTTTGATTGAATCTTCATTTTCTTTGATAAAATTGACTTCACCTTTCTCTTCAAATAGTGATTTTTTAAGATCCTCTTGTTTCTGAGTTTTGGATCTACAAAACCTTGTGATATGACCAGCCTTTCCACATGTGTGACAAATGATAGGAGGTCTGATGTTCTTTCTCATCATGCTGCATTTCTTTGCTGTGTGTCCATTATAGTTGCATATCTGACATGTAATGTTCTGTAAATTTCTTGAGAGTTGATTTCTTTGATTGTTTTGATTCATACTTCTGTGATTCTGTTGATGTTGATTCTTATGACTTGTTCTGCAATGTACAACACTATGACCAATATTTTTGCAGGAGTAACAATAACCTTTAAAAGGTCTTATGTCTTTGCAATCTCTTGCCAAATGCCCATGTTTATTGCATTCATAACAAGTTATGTTAACTTGCTTGATTTCCCTTTTAGGTGGTTCAGATATAACCTCAGTAGTATCTTCAACTTTCTTAGGTTCTAAAGATGCTTCAAGTGTTTTTTCTTTCTCTTGTGATGATTTGATTTCATCTTGAGTTGTACTGAATCCAAGACCTGATGTGTTCCCCTTTTTTCTTTGCGCATTGAGCTGGGATTGAATCAAATCAGAACTTGTGTGGAGTTTATCAATCTTATCCTTTGCTTCAGTTAATTTAGATTCCAACTTCTTGTTCATGTTTACCAATTCCAAGATTTTCATGTTTGCCTTTAGAAGTACCTCTTCGAGTTGATTGCTTTCTTTGATTTTGTCTTCAATGGTGTTCTGGCTATCTGTAAGTTGTTCCTCCAGATCTTCAAGTTTATCTTTTAGAGATTTGTTCTCTTCATTAATATTTTTGACCATTTGTCCTAGATCACTTGTAGAACAATCTT
>MU224834.1:3236382-3256527 GCA_018584345.1 Thuja plicata | reverse complement strand
AAGATTCTTTTTCAAATGTTTTTCTCCAGCTGAGTCCATGATCTCCTCAAGTGGTTAAACTTTCTTTCAGAGGACCAGAGCTCTGATACCAATTGTTAGAAACACTGAGAGGGGGGGGGGTGAATCAGTGTTTATCTACTTAATTATATTTCAGACAATTAAACATATATAAGCTATGCAACCCAAGAAACATAACACAAGAACACATAACACATGATATGATTATGAAGAAACTTGATCAGAGGAAAATTCCGATGGGGATTAGTACCCAAAAAATATTGTACTAGGTATAATGAACCTGTTAAAGTTCCTTTCCCCTGTTAGAAGTAGTCTTTACAAATTAAGTACAATGACCTGGTTAAAGGTCTGACCCTGTTAGGAGTCTTTTACAATAACCCTATTAGGGGTGTGTGGCTCACTACCCAATAAGATGAAGGCTACAACCCTCCGAATGTTGATATGCATTATATCAAAAATGAACTGTTGTTATGACACTGTTGTCTGATCAGTTCCATGTATGCGCAGATGCTCTTACTCCTTAAAAGAGCTATATCATCTTATCAATTCATTATACTATCCCTCTGTAACTTCTTCTTGCATAATAATTGACTCTTGTAACATATCTTTACATTACCTACTTATATCTTCAAATCTGAATATGCGTGACCCAAAACAAATCATTAGTCGGACCTAAAACAAAAATACATAACGCTTCCAAACAAGTTGGCCCAAGAGTGTTCACTATAACATTAATTACATTATTACAAACTTATAACTAAAGGCGCTTAGCCATTATAAAATCATACACGCTAATCAAAACTGTAGTTGGCTTCCATGCTCTATTTCCTGGACTACATGTTTACTGATCTGTCTGTAACTTTTTTGTACTAATGTTCTATACTCTGTGCATTTGGATCTAGCATGTATATACACCATAGAGTATATACCTAAGAATTCATGTTTTGGTGTGATCTCTAACACGTGCGCTAATGTGTTGATCTATGTATCTCTCTATCTATCCTATTTTCTGTACTTAGTCATTTTATCTTCTAGGTTATATTTGACAGAAACTTAGTATGACTTTGTTGCCATGATTGACAGCACAAAATAAGTCATTCTTCCTCAGGAAGTCAACTTGCCAACAAGTTGAGCTCCTGAAAGACAGTGGATTGTCACCAATTTTCAACATTGCAGACTTAGTCCATTACAAAGGAACACAGTAAGACATGGATCAAAGTCTCCAAGAAGTGATTAGAGATGTGGAAGATCTAAAATTACCCTCTGCTATAGTCACGGGAGCTGACATCATAGTGGATACAAGAGTATACAAGAAGACTAGAACAAAAGAGTACAAGGAGCACTTGATTAGAAGGCATGATCAAACCAATGTTGATGCAATATGGGTCAAAGAATCAGAGTTCAAGAAGATGGGGATTGATCCAAGCATCCTCAATCCAAGGGTGGATTGATCTTTTTGTTTTGGGGAGGATGGTGCAGGAGCACACCTAGGCTAACCTCCAAGTTGTTTTCATTTTGGCTTGTACTTGGAATTGGCCAAGTCAAGATAGGTTAGGTTGTTTTTCAACCTTATTAGGTCATTTAAATGTGGGCTAAGTGAGTTAGTCCTTAGGACTAAGGTCACAATAGCCATTGTTAGTAGTTTTTCATTTTTTTTAGGCTTAGTTGCTAAATGTGGGATTGGAGTCATGAATGTGTCCTAAACTCTTAAATGTGGACATAGATATTCTTTGAGGCCTTTAATGATCTTGGATCCTCAAATTGAAGAGGTTAGAGGTCCTAAAATGTAGGGAGAAGGCATAACAGAGAAGATGCCAAAAGTTGCTAAATTGTTGTCATGACAACATTTGCAATAATTGCAAATGTTGCATGCAACATTGGTTACATTGGATTCTCCTTGAAACTAGGAGTGGGGAATCAACCAAAAAGGCCTAGAATGAAGGAAGAAGGAATATAATGGAGAAAAGGACTTGAATCAAGCAGTTAGTCATTCATTGTAACAAGTGTGAGGTTGAATAAAGATCTGCAATTCTGGTTTTCTAAGAATCCCTAGCATTTCTTTGTGAAAACCACATTTTATGGATTGAGAGCTTGAATCTAATGGTTTTTTTACGTGCATAGGATAGTTAGAGGCACTTTTATTTTAGTGAGTTAGTTGATTGGAGGTAGTATACAGTCGTAGCTAAATTGTTTTGTAACTAGAGAGTTCACTGGTCCTATCCTGACCAGACAGTCAAGTCATGACTCCCCCATGAAATCTAACCATGGGAAACACCTAAGGGTAGATGGAAATGTTAGGGGAGTTAGTGGTGTACATATGTGTATATTTAGAAGTCTTAGAGAGTCGAGATAGTATTTTTAGATCCAAGCCCTAGATGAGCATGCACTGTCCATTTAGTGGTTTGGAAGTGAAATAGTGAGCATTCATGTGCAGGGAAAGAAAGAACTATACTATCCAAGTAAATTTCTAGTCTAAAGGGTTTATTGTTACCTTGACATGCTATGAGGGTTGAGTCCATACCAATTAGTGAAGTCAAGTTTTGAGCAAGTTTTGCATAGTGTTGTAGACTGTCCTACAATTTAGGCCTGTTAGCCCTATTGGTCCTAGTTTGTAGGAACCCCATGTACGGATGACTTAGGGGTTTAAGACTTCCAAAATCCTTTGTAAAAGGATAAAGGGTATCTAGATATGGTCTTATAATTTGAAATTCTTTGGAAATTTTTTGAAAGAAGTGAGGAAAACACACTGTCAAGGGCTATAAGGGAGTAAGCCAAATTAGGCCTCCTAGAGACAAGAACTTGGACTCGATTGAAAATGGGCATAAGTTTCCTCAAAATGGATTCAATTGTTATCAAATTCAATGTCTAGATGGTGATAGACACCCCTGTAAGTGATTCATGAGTTTTAGAGTGGAAATTGACACTTAGACACTTCTAAGTGTAAGTGGAAGAAGTAAAGAAGTGAAGTAACTATTAGGGTGTTAGTCTTTCAAAGGTGAAGCACAAAGTGGAGACTCTTAGAGAAGAGTAGGATTAGGAATTAGTTAATAATCTAAGCCTAATAAGGACCTAGAGAAAATTAGGATGATTGAAGAAGATAAAGAAGATCTTCTTAGGAGATTGTGCAAGCAAGCTATTTGGAACACTTACATCACTGGTCATTCTTGATGAAAGTTCTAGGAGCCTATGGTTTTAATAATAAAACTTTCTAGATCATACATCAACTCATTTCCTCAACCTCTCTTGTGGTCCTAGTTAATGAATCTCTTTCTTCTTTCTTTAAAGCTTCTCAAAGACTGAGACAAGGTGACCCCTTATCTCCTATTCTATTCATCATTTTGGCTGAGTGCCTAGGAAGATCGATCTCACCTCATAGGAGTTCAGGGGAGCTTAAAGGCATCAGGACATCCTCTGGTAATACCATTTTCTCTCATCAAAAATTTTTTGATGATACCATTTTAGGAGGGGAGGCCTTAGTCAGTGAGGATAGGGAAGTTAAACCCCTTCTAGAATCCTATACTAGGGCTTCAGGGAAATCTATCAACTAGATTAAGAGCTCACTCTACTTTGTTAACACCCCCAAAAACAAACAAAGAAGAATGGTGGATATCTTGGATCATGGTATCTGCACCCTACCGACTACCTACTTGGGCCTCCCTCTTGGATTTAAGCCCCCTGAAGCTTTCTAGAATAGACTTATTGATAGATTCAATAGAAAAATGGTAGGTTGGAAGGGGATCACTCTCAAACAAGTGAGCAAAATTCAGTTGGTTAAGTCCACTCTCCAAAATCTTACCACTTATGCTTATCCTCTTCTCTATTCTAGCTAAAGTGGTGCAAGTTATGGAGAAGATCCAAAGAATATTTCTTTGGTCTAGGGCAGGTGATCATAAGTGATTCCCTTTAATTTCTTGGGACAAAGTTTTCCTCCGTAAGAAAGTTGGTGGATGGAGGATCAACCCTTTTAACAAGGCACTACAAGCTAATCATATTTGGCATATCTTCAATAGAAAAGGGGCATGATGAGATATCTTTGAAGGTAAGTACCTATCCAATGATTCTCTAAGTTATTTATTTGGTTGTGATGACAACCCAAAAGGTTCATTTATCTGGAATGGTTTCCTTAGTCCCAAAGATATTTCCAAATCTAAAGCTAAGTGGAAAATTGGTAATGTTCAATCTATTAGTTTATGGAATGACAATTGGTTATAGTCTTTCCAACTAAAATATATTGATCACTACAACATTTGGAAGGAAGTGTGCATCTTGCAATTTGGAGACATGGTGTGCCATTACAAAAGCGGTAGTTCTTGGGTAATCTATCTTCTATCTCCCAGGACTTGAATCCTTTAGTCATTTCTCATAATGCTATCTCTCTTTCCCAGAATCAAGGTGCCCTAATTTGGGAAGGATCCCCTAAAGGTTCATTCTTGGTTGCGGCTACCTATTCTCAGTAGCTAAACTAGGAAGCCATGCCTTTTTGGGCTAAATCCTGGTTACCTAGCCTTATCCCCAAAATCAATGTATTTTTTTGGCTCTTGCTCCAAAACTGCATCCTTACTTTTGATAACCTTCTTAAGTGGGGTATCCTGATCCCCAATAGGTGTGTTCTGTGTAAGAGCTAGGTTGAGTCCATGGATCACCTTTTCATACACTGTCCCTTTGTTAAATCTATCTAGCTTTATCTCCTGTCAGTTTTTAGGCTGTAGTGGTGCTTCCCTTCCTCTATTAAAGACCTCTTCTCCCTGTGGACCCTACTTTTTAAGAACACTACTTTTCACAAAAGCTGGTCTTGGGTGCTTCCTCACATGTGCTGGGGGATCCAAAAAGAGTAGAATAATTGTATCTTTAGGGAGTGTATTTCTCATCCCAAAATAATTTATGAGAAGATACATCATGCTTTTTCTTGAAAATTATGTTTCTTGCAGGAATACTAATCCTTTTACAGGAAAAAACAATGTTGCAAATAAAAATACCAAAGAAAAAAGACAGAACTGCACCTGGAGCTTCCCTCTGGAAGGCTGGTCTAAATCCAACCTCGATGGTGTGGCCAAGGGTAACCTAGGTAAGGCGAGAAGTGGTGGAGTGATTCTTAATTATTTTGTCCAAAGCATTACTGTTGTCAGTCGCATCCTCTTGGCACTCAAACCAACCATTACACGAAAGTTAATGCAGCCCTCCAAGTTACCAAATTAGCTCATTACTTAGGGATAAAAAAAACTATGGTTAGAAGGTGACTCATTCAATATTATTAATTGTCTAAATATGCTTCATCCACTATTATGGACTATATCCAACATTATTGACACAACCCATAACCTTTTGACAACATTTGATAAGGTTCATATATCCCACGTGTATAGAGAGGTAAACTAGGTGACTGACTGGTTTGCCAACTTGGCGGTGAAAAGTGATAGGAAGACGTGTTGGCTCCATGCCGGAGACCTCCCATGTGAAGCCTTGGATTTTGTTTCTTATGACATAATCTAGGGAAAGGGGGGATTTATTTGCATTAATCATGATAGTTAATGCTTTGTATGACAATGACATTCCCATAAATGGAAAGTATTAGATAGGTTGGAAAGGCAATTATAACACGTTATATTTTCACACTTACTGGGTTCCCATTTGTATTTTCAAAACATATCTTTCTAGGCACAGAAGAAGAACTATCTAGAATAATTTGGAGAGAAAAGGTCTACTCAATGGTAACCTTCTATCTGCGATTCAGATCTTTTATCGTACAATGGGAGGGGAAAGACATAGAAGGGAGCCTTCTAGAGACTTTGATAAATGGAGGAGATGAACCAATGTTTGGCACCACCTCCAACAAGGTGGCATCTCCACTTTCATTTAAAAGCTTCATGGTGGGAAGCCGATGGTGATGAAAATGTTTGTGAAAGGTTGGAATGAAGGCAGCATCGTGATAAAGGGAAGGAATTTTACGGTGATAGAGGAGGTCATCTCAACTGTCACTAGAATTTGCGTTATTAGCAAGCAGTTTTACAAAGACCAAAAAATCTCAGACTCGATGATAAGTGATTTTGTGAGAAATGAGGAAGAGCAAAAGGATCTTACCAAAGTAGGGACCTACTATCTTTTGGAAGGGCTGAAAAGACTGTGGATATTTGTTCTGAGAGACATCATATATTACATCATGCTGGATACTAGGTTTGACAGTATTAGAACCTACCACTTTTTTCTCATGAATCATTTTCGCCATGGAATGCATTTTTCTATACCCTTTTATTTATATGTTTCTATAAATGAAAACATTAATGTGTTTTGGGAAAAGGCTATTGCTAACCCCTCTTTGCATGAAGGTATTTTATTGCTTATTTATGAGTATTTTGAAGCCCAAATTATGGGGAAGGAGATTTCTCAGAAAGATGAGATGGAGGCCTCTGGTTCTGACTACATTCCCTCAAAGATAGAAGACAGCTAAGGAATGCACTCTGAGGAGAAGAATTAATATGAAACAAAAAAGAAAAATCTGGGTTTGTCTTCTAAGAATAATATTGTTAGTCTACATACTATCAAAAAAGAGAAAATGGTGACCCCATCCAAAAAATAGACCACTACAGTTATTTCTTTTGATGAGGATTACAATGAAAATGAGGAAGGTATGGACACTAAAGAGGAGAAAGATCTCTCTAGTGGAAAATGTAGGAAAGAGAAGGTAGATTGTGATGGTGAAGTACAATAATAAAAAGGGTAGGAATAGGGATGAGAGTGCTAGATAGAAAACCCCCGAGGAAAAGACCAGTAGAAATTCCCCTATTTCATGCCACAAGGCAAAGGAGAAGCTCTAGGAAAAGCATCATGAGATGAACCAGGATATTCCCTCTCCTCATCACTCACAAACCCAAAATACTGGTAATGATAATCGTCAGGATAGTGAATTTTGTTGCTATATGGTAGAACATGGGAAGAGAATGGGATGAAATGACTTCAACGTCAAAACTATCAAAATGGGGATAACCAGGGAGGTTATTAACCCCAAGGTCATTAAAGGTGAGGGCAGATGGATTAATCTGGAGGAACTTATCGATCCCATAATGGTGGTGTTTAGCGAAAATACCAGGGCATTTGAGCTGGATTTTCTCAGCAACACTAGGAATAGCATGCTGGATAGCTATAGTAAAATTAAGTGGCTTTTCCATGAAGTTGAGAACCTCAAAAACAAGGTTAAAAGTACTAGCAAAGCCAATTTTGACACCAATTTTTTAGATCAGATTAATTTGAATACTAAAGTCCAAAAATTAGAGGAAAAAATGATTAGGGTTGAAACTACCCTAAAAAATATTGCAGAATAGAGCTATATTATTGTCAAAGTGTCCAAAGAACATACTTTGGCCACCATTGAGAAACTGGAGGATAAAGGAAAAGGGAATGATGTGGCCAACACGGGTCTAGAGAAAGAGAAGCAGCCATAATAGGGTCGTAGCAAGAGAATCACAGTCAGTGCCAAGAAGAAAAAAAGGAGAATGATCTGGCAATTTCTACTACCATTATGTAGCTTCTTGAGGCCAAGGCAGCCACCCTGATGGTCGACATATCTAGAATGTCCCTAGTCTTTTTTCCTAACCCTGTGCTTTTAGCTTTTTAGTTTCTATCTATTTTTTGGTCTGGCCCTATGTTGACCTATTTTTCTTTTATTTTGTTTCGTTTAGACTGGGGTTATAGACTTATTTTTAATACTTTGTTTTGGGTTTCAGGTACCTTGTAAAACCTATTTTATTTAATCAAAATCTTCACACTCTTTTTCACGAACAACATCAACAAAATCACACTTATCAAATGAAGTCCACACATATTCATCATGAACTATTGGTTTTGACCTTATACATTGATTTCTTGCTACAACTAATTAACCTAGTTTATTGTTTTCATATTTTAACTTTTATATTTTCTTCTTGTATAGACTATTTTATTCTTCTAACATCTTTACTAATTCATCAAATAGCATCACCTTTTGTTCCAACTCTTGGTTCCATTTCTTAATATAGTTAAACACCTTTAACTTTTCTTCCAGTTCTTCATTTTTCTTTTTAACTTTGTCTACATCATTTTCTAGATCATTAATTTCTCATAGATATTCATATATTCCCTTTCCAAACTCTTTTAAGTCTTTTATGAATTTCAAACTACACTCTTTAACATTTATCAATTCTTCTTCTAAAATATCATTTTCTTTCTTTACTCATTTTCCAAATTTTCCTACCAAAATTAAAAATTGAATGACCTTGACAGATCAGTTACTATGATTTGGGAACTACCACACACCTTCACTCTTCTATTTTTCTGTGTCACTATATGAATCAATCTTCCATCAACTGTGGCTCAAACACACCTTTCAATGAATTCTTACCATATGCAATTTATTTCAGATACAAAACATGTTGTTTTCTTTAAACATTGCATGATTAAACCATAAATTATCTGAGTTTTGACAACAACAATATTTAAACTTCTACGCCTTCCAATATTGCCAGACTTATATAGCAATAGAAGTACAATATCTTTTCCTCTCTCTATTTTACTTTAAACACCTCTTTAAAATGCTGTGATTTCATACTTATTTAGCAATCTTCTAATTATATTCAGTAATAACTAATAAATCTTGAGCACTCAAATTCCAAATCACCATTATTAATTATTAAAAAACTTTATTTATGTAGAAATTTCCTTTTTTATTACAAACTCATCTCCAAAGCAATATACAAATTTAAATTTCTAAACAATTATTGTTAAAAATATCAGTCCCTTTTATCTTGAAACACAATGATGGGTTATACTCATACTCTCAAATCTACAGGCCATTTTGTTCACAAGTCATCTTACATTCCTTCCTACAACGATCTTTAGCTTCAGCAAAAAATTTGATGACAAATTTTTCCATTGTGACTGCACATCATTTGTTTATGATTTTCTCTTTCTCACAGGCGACTGCAATCTCCTCACAATAACTTAACCAGTCCTCCTTTGAAAGCTAGTTGCCTTTTTAGGAATAAGGAATATATTCTATTTTGGTAGAATTTTAAAATAGTAAGATAGATCTTAAACTAGATTAATAGTAATAGTTTTTTATTTGATAGTTTTTTTCCTTAATATATAGAAAAAATATATTCTTTTACTAATTTAAAATTCTAATATATTCTTAGTTATTAGAAAAACATTATCTAGATAATATTGTTCTTTTGTTTTTGAATTAAGCAATAACAATAGGGTGTTGGCCTGAGCTACAAAGATAAGCTAACTAGGGAAGAATCAAAATTATATTAATTCAACCTAGAAAGCATCATAATATCAAATTAACCATCTACCTATATCAAAAACCAAAATGATTCCTTTGACAACAACACACGATAGCTAGCTTCTAAATGAAAGTGCATCTCTGCCAAAAAACTGCTCTGCAACTTTGCCACCCAAACTATTTTTTTGAAATCCTTCCATGGAAGAAATTGCTAGGAGGGAACCTCTTCCCCACCCTAGAGATCTGAATCCAGTCTCTATTCTTGGCCTACTTTTGTCTGAATCTGAAAAAGCTTCCACGACAAGTACTTTGGATTCCCTACCCGTTTCTTCTCCCAAGGATGACTGGAAAGGCATGTTGGTGGGGACCCAAGTGGCTGAGTTAGATCCCACTTCAAGTCTAGAAACCATTACAAAGGAGGGCACAAAGATCATGATTCATGACTCTATTGTGCGAAAAAACATGGTATCTAACCTAAATTGGCTCTGGTTGAGAAATTCTACAACTTCCGTCCCACCATTGACATGGTTAGAAAATGGGTGGTAAACCAATGGAAGCTGAAAGGGTGTGTTGTGGTTTCTGCAATTCCTAGTGGACTACTCATCTTTAGGTTCATGACTGTGGATGACTTCTCCTTTTCCCTTTCCAATTCGTGGCTCTATGTCAAACACCTTCTCACCCTAGCTAAATGGAAGTTGGGTTTTGACCCTTCAGCTGATCTCAGTAGGATGGCTTTGATTTGGGTCCATCTCCTAGGGCTACTTCTTGAATTATGGGATGAAAAAGTATTCAAATGGATTGGTAACTCTTTTGGGCACTACATCTTGGTGGATCTTGTAACCCTTTCCAAATCCCGTCTGGTTTTTGCTCCTTTTTGTTTAAATGTATCTATCAATAAGACTCTCCCCAACTTTGTGGTGTTATAGTCTAAGCTGGGTAAATGGACCCAAGCCATAGTCTATGAGAATGCTACCCTTTTTTGTGAGACTTGAAACTCTAAGGGTCATACTAGGAAGAACTGCAAGGCTCCTAGAAGGCCAAATCTCAAGTTAAAGAAAATTTCTTTAGAAACCACAACACTAAGTGAACAGAGCACCACCACCCTCCGAACGACTCAGGATGCTAATAATTTGAAGGCTTCCACAACTAAGGGGGCTCTTTGAAGATGATTCTTGATGCTTCTGCATTGAAAATCCCCACCCCCTACTCATGAATTTTGCTGACCTCACTGGATTGGAAGGTTGAGAAATACCCATGAGTATTGGGCAGGAGACTGACAAGGGGATTTATTCCAGCACCGAGACAGAGACTAAGCATTGTAGTAGCCCTACCTCAGTATTATTATAGATGGAACTCAATGTCATTGAGCCTACAATTAACTCACCTATTGGGTCTATAGTTCTTCTTGTGATGGAAGTAGTTCTTAACCCCATTGATACAGGATCCCTGTAGGTAACTTGTAGTACTCCACCAATGCCCAAGAACACCCCAAAGAGAGAGGAAGTAGACTGGAAAACCCAACAGAGGAAAACAAGAGCTAAAGAAATTATGCTGGGGTGGACACAAAGCTAGGACACCCTTCAAAGAGGGTCATTAGACAGAGGAGTAGAACTAAGGAGATTGTTTTAGGAAGATAGAAAACCCTAGACCTCAATCAAAAAGGTAAGAAATGATTGTTCTCTCCTAGAATATTAGGGGTGTAAATAAACCCTAGAAATAGCTAGTTGTCAAACAGTATATTTGTGACTATAGTATGGAAAATTCTTTTAATCCAGGAAGATAAAATGTCTGATGACAATTTTGAGGCGCTGGTGGGGCGGTTCTGGCCTGGGGCCAATTTTTTCTACTTTAAGGCTCACAGGGATTTGGGAGGAATTTCCACCCTCAAGAACCCATCCAAGATCCGAGGAGATGGGCACAACTTTTCTCAACACCACCTGGCGGTGTCCTTTACCTCTTCTTTGGCTGCTTGGTACTGTTACAACATCTATGCTCCCAATACTTGCTAGGGAAGCAGGGAGGTATGGGAAGAACTGAAGGCCTCTTTCTTACCCCTCTTGGGCTCTAAACTCTTGGTGGCTAGGGATTTTAACTCCCCTTTTTTCCCATCTAAAAAGTGTGGGGCTAATATGGATTATACTAACAGCATGAGGGACTTGTCTAGCTTTGTTTTCCTTAATGGTCTTTATGATGTTGAGCTAAGGGGAAATCCCTTCACTTGGACCACCAACAAAAAGGGGAACCACCTTATCTAGGTTTACCTCAACCGTGTCTTTCTATCCTCATCCTAGGACTTGGGGCTGACCTCCTTATTAGTTGCTCTTCATAGGACTGCCTCTGATCATAATCCCCTCTTGCTCAAATGGATGGATGTGCGATACACCTACCTTGCACCTTTCAGGTATGAAATTATGTGGGCCTCCCACCCTAGCTTCTGTGAAAGGATCATACAATGGTGGTCTACCCCGATCAAAGGCATGCCATGTTTAGGGTTGCTTCCAAGCTAGAGCCTATCAAAGGTGTTGTTAAAGGTTGGAACAAAACCACCTTTGGAGACATTTTTCAAACTAAGAAGGCTCTATCAAAGAAACTGGAAGTTCTCCAAAGGAAAATGACTGTCGGTAACATATCATTTGACCTCCACACTAAAGAAGAAAATCCTAGAAAGTGCTGGAAGGATACTATAGAAAATGAAGAAGTTTTCTAGAAATAGAGATCTAGGGTCTTATGGCTCAAAGAGGGAGACTACAACATGGCTTTTTTCCATCAATTTGCCTGCAAGCACAAGAAATGGAATTCCATTGACACTCTCACAAATTCTTTGGGAGTACAAATCTCTAACTCAATTTAGATTGGTGATTTGGCCGCTAATTATTTAATTTTATCCTTCAATGATATGAATTCTGGGAACTAAGAAAGCCTACAAAACTAGCTCATATCCCAAATACCAAGGATTTTCAAGAGCATTGATAATAATATCCTCCTCTCCAAGGTCACTGATGAGGAGATTCATAAGGTGGTGTTCTCCATGAGACCCTATAAGGCCCCTGGCCCAGATGATTTCTCCTATCCTTCTTTCAATAATTTTGGGATACTGTTGGCTCTAATGTGACTAGATCAGTATGGGACTTCATCAGGACTAAGAAACTCCTCAAGAAACTTAATGACACCTATAATGTTTTGGTCCCCAAATTTACAGAGCCCATAGTTATAAAGGACTTTAGGCCTATTTAAGTCTTTGTAATACATTTATAAAGTCTTCTGGAAAATCATGGTCAATCGTATCAAACCTCTTCTCAACAAAATCATCAGCCCCAACCAGAAGGGATTTGTACCTGGAGGAAAATTATGGCCATAACCATCACCACCTACAAACTTCTTTTCTTTATTGACCGTAGTAAGGCTACTGGGATGGCTCTCAAAATTGATGTTTCAAAATCTTATGACAAATTCAATTGGACTTTTCTCTACAAGGTTTTTGCTTCTTTTGGTTTTTTTAAAGAGTTTATTGTTATTATCAAGGCTTGTATGGAAACGGTGAGATTCTTGATGTTGTTCAATGGAAATCTAGGTGCAAAATTTACCCCAGGAAAGGGACTTTTCCAAGGGGACCCCCTTTCTTTTTACCTCTTTATACTTCTCGCTAAGGTCGTCAGACGTAACATGGTGCAGATGGCACAATCCAGAGAAATTGAGGGGATTAAACTAGATACTACCCTTTTGCTGGCAGTTCTATAACAATTTGTGGATGACACCTTCTTTGGAGCCTCTTTGGTTAAGGAAGCACATATGTGGAAACAACTTCTTGACAATTATGCTACTACTTTGGGCTAGCATATCAACTATAACAAAAGCAGAATGTTCTTATTTAACATTGATCCTTCGGTTCAGGGAAAAATATTGAATATTTTGGGTTTTCAAGATGATATGCTTCCTCACACTTACCTTGGCCTCCCATTGACTATCAAAAATGGGAAGAATGAATTCTAGAACACCATTCTTGAGAGAACCCAAAGGAAGCTGGCAGGCTCGAAAGGTAAGTTGCTCAACAGTGTTGGTAAGCTCAAACTCCTTGTTGCTTCCCTTCAAGGAATTCCTGTGTATTTACTTTCTATTTTTAAAAACTTTGGTTTCATGGCTAAGAAGCTGGAAAAAATACAATGCGCCTTCCTTTGGTTTGGGTCTTAGGAGAAGAAGCATCTCCCTCTAGTTAGTTGGGACAAGGTTTGTCTTCCTAAATCCCTTGTTTGCTTGGGTCTAAGAAAAATTCTTAACCTTAATAGGGCTCTATTTTCCAAGGGGGCCTAGACCATGGTTCTCAGATATGCTGATTGGTGTAAAATTATAGAGGCAAAGTACTTGGATGGTGGTCACATTTTTAAACTCTTCATCCTACAGGGTGACCCTGGGGGATCCAAAATTTAGAACATCATTCTCAAATGTAGAGGTATTATGTTAAAGGGGGCCATCTGGAAGCTAGGCAATGGAAGGGAGATCTAGTTTTGGGACGATCCTTAGCTGCCTAACATCACTCTTGGGACCTCCAAGTTCTCGCAGTTAAGAAACATACAAATGCTGGGATTTGGCTCCCTAGTCTCCAACTTCATTACCAATGGAAAATGGATTGACCTCCACCCACACCTCCAGGAAAGACCTAACCTTTCCAACCTAGCGACCAAACTCAGTGAGATATTGCACATAGTCCACATTCCTCTTATGGATCGACCTAATAGACTGCTATGGAGATACACTCAACATTGGGGTTTTTTTGTCAAATCAACTTATGGTCTATTGATTAATGATACTACTGACACTACATGCTAGAAGAAGGTTTGGAAGTCCCAATTAATCCCTAAGGTGAATTTCCTTTGGTGGATAGTGCTACATAGAAAAATACTCACTCTTGACAACCTGATGAAAAGGGGAGTTAGCCTTGTTAACAGATGTTGTTTATGTAAGAAAGTGGAGGAAAGTATAAATCACATCATGTTGCATTGCGAGTTTTCTTCTGAGGTATGGAAAGAGATCCTCTCTCAGATCAACCTCCTTTGGGTTTCTAACAGGGATATCCAAGATAGGATTCATGATTGGCACTCTCCTTCCCAACATCCCGTGATAAAAATTTTGTAGAACCAGATCCCTCCTATCTTATGTTGGATCATTTTGAAGGAGCACAATAACAAGATTTTCAGGGATACTGAACTCCCTACAACTGAGGTCTTCTACCAGGGACTCAAACAGTTACAGGAAAATTTGCTAGTGGCCCACTGGAAGAGCCCATGTCTTCCCCCCTCTGATTCTGACTAGAGAATTTCTAATATTTGGGGAATTGACAAGGGGTTCACCAGATATGACAACACCACACTCACATCTAGAAAAGCTATTGTTTGGTCTCCACCTCAACCTTCATGGAAAAAACTTAATTTTGATGGTTGTATCTATGGAGGGATCTAGGCGAGTGGAGGTATAATTCATGATCAATGGGAGAGAATGGTAGCCTCTTTTCTTGATCCCCTTCACAACCATACTATTAACCAGACTGAGAGTATGCCTCTCCTTTGGGGCCTGAATTTTTCTATTAGCCTGGGTTGTACTAGCTTTGAAATTCAAGGGGACTCAAAAATCATTACTGAGGTTGTTCAATAAAACTCCTTTTCTAGATGGATCGTCAACCCCATTCTATCTGACATAAGAGGTTTGATGTGACAACTTCATATGGCCAGCATCAGACATACTTATAGGGAAGGTAACTTGGTTGCAGACTCCATGGCTAATGTTGGTCTGTAGTTGGATGGGTTATAGTGTTGGAGGGCCATCAGTCAACTTCCCAAAGCCACTCAGGACCTTCTTAGTCAGGAAATAAGTGATGTCAACATCAAACTCTATGATGTTTAAAAATGGGCTCTTGGTGTGAGCGCCAATGGATTGGCCCAAGGGCTCATTTATTTTTACAACTTGTGCTAGTTTCACTTTGAAATGCCATGTGGCTTTCATTGGAGGGCTCTTCATTTCAAATAGGAGGTTGACATGGTTGAGATACATCATTGTACCTTTTTGTGCCATTATTAGATTAATTGGATTTTGAGGAAAGTGCAAATTATGTAGGATTACAAAAGATTTAGGGCAGATTTTAATGATGGATTTTATGTTTTACAATGTCATTCCCATGTGTTAACCTCAGTGACATCTTTGGTGGTGATTTATGAGGCAAAGGGAAATTAGTACCATAATTATGGCTCTCAAAGTGATAAGATTTTTAGGCTAAGTTGCGGCTTTCACTTCACCATTTCCTACAACTACACTGCTTTCTACCTATGCTCTAGTTTTTGTGGTTTTCTGGGTGACTGCAACTACTAAACTACGAGAAACTCTTGCTCGACCAAATTCTAGGTGTGTGTTGTTTTCTTGGTCTGTGTTAAAATGGGTGGTGAGTGACAAAGGATCGAACCAAAAAAAATCAAGGAAGAGTTATCATTTGACCCCATGGTCATATACTCTTGCAAAGAGGGAGGGATTCTTCCCTTCATGAAGAACCTGATGGGCCATGATGAAATGATATCATGACATTTTGTGAAGACCTGGAATGAAAGAAAAGTTACCATTAATGGGATCAATTTCAAGATTAATGAGGAAGTCATCAAAAAATCTATGGGGATGCCTACAACTGGCCGAATATGGAAAAAAAAACCCACTAAAACATAGGCTAAAACTAAATTTGTTCAGTTTTTCAAAAATGAAGATAAGCTGGTGTCCAAAAATGGGGTTTACAGCATGCAGACCTGTCTAAATTCTAGCCAAAAATATGAAAATTGATCATGAAGTAATTCATGCTCAAGGGTTGATATGGTACTTTATATAACTACCACCTTCCCTTCTTAAGCCATCTTAGGCTCAAAATTTTTATTTCTTTTCCATTTTACCTATTACACTCCATGGAGTCTAATATTGTTGATGTGAATGAGTCCATCTTGTTGGGGAAAAAACCATTTACCTTCACTAGGGGTTAATTCATAGAATTTATAAATTTCATCATGCCCTCTAACCTCCTCCTATTGTTGAAATTACCCAAGCTACCCAACATCCTCTGTCATCTTTAGTCTCCCTCAAGCAAGGCTTCCCCATGCCCTCGGGTTCTATAAGATGTTCCACCCCTGCTACAAACCACAAATCTTCTGAAACCCACCCTACCCCTGGCTCTTAGGGTAGCTCCAAAGATGAGCTAACCCCTAAAGATTCCTCTTAGAGAGCCCCAAAAAAGTGCAAAAATATCTACATTAAACTTGAATTCCCTCAGGCTACGAACCCACAACACAGCACTACCGGTCACTCCTCCTGTCTGGCTAAAGAGAAGGGTAAAAGAGATAGGAAAGAGTTGTTTGATCAGGAGGATGCCCTGGTGGGATCTCCCAGCCAAGAAGAGGATAAGAATTGTTCTTACCATGAGGAGGGTAAAGATAACATTTAAACTACCTTAGATGATGAGGGTAAGGATGAAAATTCCCCCACTACTCAGAAAGACAATATGACTAAGAGTATCAAAAATTTTTTAGGTGGTAGCTTGGTGGGAAGAATCAAATACTAGATTGCTCATCTGGATAATATGGTGGCAAAACTTAATGGGGACTTGGCCAATACAAACAAGAGATTGTCTGATGTCAAAAAATTTGTGCTTAAGGTTATGCATGCTTCTTCTAAAACTGTATGTCTGCTAAATGAGAAGGCCTTTGATGGGAAAGATTCTATGAAAGGTAATCGTGAGCTCTTTAAGTTCCTGAATGAGTAGTGGGATGACCTGTGGCTTTCCAAGTGCTTATGGAATGGAAAATAACTCTGCTGCTGGACCGAGGTCATGCTGTGAACTGTGGAATTGTTGACAAAAAGCCCTATGATTGGGTTAGTTTTTTTAATTTCATTTTTAAGTTTAAAACATTAATTATGGTTATTATCACTGCGTGGCATGGTTTACCTTTTATGCTAATTAAACTTGACTCTCTCTTCTTGGAGGTTTTTTAAACCTTACGTTCATGCTGGGACAGTTTTATCATTTTGGTTTTTGATAGAGGTAGATGGTTAATTTTCTATTCAGTTGATTTCTAGGTTGAAATAATCTAATGTTAATTCTTCCCTAGTTAGCTTATCTTTGTACCTCGGGCCAA
The DNA here is from genome assembly GCA_018584345.1 of Thuja plicata. NCBI lineage: Eukaryota > Viridiplantae > Streptophyta > Pinopsida > Cupressales > Cupressaceae > Thuja > Thuja plicata. Next base: position 3,239,097 of record MU224834.1, on the reverse strand, counting down.
CACCCTCTTGCTACTGCTTAATTCAAAAACACACGATAGCTTCTCTTAGAAACTATCTTTATTTTCTAAACCAACAACTACTCTTTCAGATTCATCATCCTCTTCTGGATCTTCCACCATTGGCTCTGATACAAAACTGAAAGATAGAATAAAATAATAGAAAAATAGGACACTTTTTATTCATTTCATAATTCATTAAAATAGCATTTTTTTATAGAGGCTTTAGAATCCTATAGAATATTGCACAATCATAGAACAAAGTTAATATCATCAGCAAGGGAAGATCTAGAAGGCCAGTGTAAGATATTTCTATTTTAAATGCCTTGTTTGACAATAAATTCCAGTTCAGTGGTTAAATTAATTCTCACCAACACTAGATACGAAAAGAAAGGCTTTGAAAAGTACTAAAAAATTTAGCATTGATCTGGCCAAGGAATTCATATCACTCCAAGGTAGTAAAGGCCATGCAAAACACATAGCTTCTATTGTTGTGTGAGCAGATGTGAAAGATGTTGACAGTGTCTATGCCACCAGAACACCAAGAGTGATGGCCCCAAAAGTTAGGCTGGCCATCTACAATGCATGTTGGAATGACTATATAAAGGTGATAGATGATGCATTTGTTGATGGTTTCCACATCATTTCAATCTCAATCCTTTCAGTTGATGTGCCCTTTTACTAGGAAGATGGTATAGTAGCCATTGCAGAATTCAGTGCCATGAAAAAGGGTGTTCTTGTTTCTTCCTCTATAGAAAAATATAGACTAGAGCAATATACTATGATAAACACAATGCCATGGATCATGACTATAGGTACTAGCAGCATTGACAGAGATTTCCCTTCTTTTATAGAACTTGGCAATGAAAAAAAATATGAAAGAACCTCCACCTACAAGGAATAAATTATTTTTTGATGCCCCTCCAGTGTACGCCTCAGCCAATGAACGCTCTCAGAGTTGTCTTAAAAATAGCATCAACTCTAAGGTGGTGAAGGCTAAGATAGTTTTGTGTGACCTATTCAAAATGAATGTTGGTAAACGTATTGTTGATGCAATTTTCTTTTACAACATACAAAAGTGAATACTTAATATTCTAAGATGAAACACCAAATCTTTAACTCTCTCTTGAATAAGGATTCTCATATGCTAAATTATATATATATGCATTGTGTGATCAAATGAGACAACCTCATGGTTCTTTCTTAATTGTGGACATTCACTTAGGTTTATGATGTGATATGTTGGTTATCATAATGGGAGTTACACTATTCAATCAATGTATATCAACTTGACTTGTAAGCTTAAAATCGCTTTCAACCAAACAACTTACTAAGTAAAGGGTTTATAAATTCTATCTAACTCTAAGAATGCAAGATAATGTTGATGTTGGGGTGAGATTCTTACCTATCCATACTTCTCCATGTCAACTAGGCATAGGAGGGTGCTATCTTCTAAGGATATGGGAATATTTTCACATTGTCAATAATCATTCAAATACCAAATGAAGGCACAATCTAAATGAACATGTCCAATTGAAGTTAAACACTTGCAATTTTGGCCCAGACTAACCTTGTACTATTAGTTACAATTAACAAGTACCAAAAGGTATAGACACTAGCTCCACCATTAATCACCATTCAACAATATCTTCCATTCATCTACTTCTATTTCCACTTAAAATAAAATCCTAGACAAGGAACCAAAGAAATAATGCAATACTACAAATAAACACAACTAATCCATCATGAAGACAAACAATTAATTAACAATTACTTTGATATAATTATGAAAACAAGTCTCCTACTACTCTACCTCTATTCTTAGTCTAATCTCTTTATTATAAATGAGAAATCTTTGGCCTTTTATAGGTGTTCAATTATAATGAAGGGCCAAGATTGATTCAAGATTAAGGGCCGAGATTAACCCATTATAAACCCTAATGAGGGTTTCCACACTATCATCTAATTGAATGAAGGCACCACCTTGTAGGTCGATAAGAAAATTATTATGCTTTTAAGAGCCAATGAGAAAATCATACTCTTGGCATAATATGATTTAATGTATTTGAACATGTGTAGCTGGAATATTTTGATTGGTAGAAGACAAATGAGCACCACCTCAACATCCTTATCTCATATATTTGATCAACTCTTTGGTGGTGACAAAATATGTCTTCATACTCAACATTATTAAGCCTTTTATTGTGATGACATATTCCAAAATTTCTTCATCTTCTCAAATTTTCCCAATCATCATTCTTGAAAATTTTCTCATTGCCATGATTTGAAATTTTTTTAATTGCAGACTGTAACCACCTGAATTTGGTCTGTTCAAACTATGGACCCTATTTTCCCTAAGTGTGATCATACCCTCGATTATGTCTAAACGACCCTGTTACTGCTTGGAATAATTCTTCAAATCAATTTAATGTCCTAGGTGATTTTTATCACTAAAATATATTAACTATTATAGCCATATGATTTAAATCAATTCAAACCAATTAAATCAAACCAAAATCAAACATGGGTATAGTATTTAATTATAAAGGAATTAAATAAATCCCTGAATCAATTATCCACTTGCAATTAAGCCATTCCCCTAGCCTATTTAATTTAATTAAAATGGCTATAGTCCCCTAATTATTAAAAAGCAATTTCATTGTTTAAATAATTAATTCCTATATTTTTAATTGAATTAAATAAGTTTATTTCATTTAT
>MU224834.1:3216968-3227858 GCA_018584345.1 Thuja plicata | reverse complement strand
TAAATTTCACCTAACTTGGATGTTTATGGTAAGAGCTGCCACTATGGGTGGATAGCTGCATATATCTCGATCTTTGTTATGTGTAAACTACAGTGAGGTTGAAACAATTTCCTTGTCTATTTTCTGATCCAGATTCTCACTAAGGTATATGAATCATAATGTACCCAAGGATATGAATTTTCAAGGTCATTGCGGGTCCAATATCTTGCCTTAATCAGGATCTAGTATATTAAAAGGAAGGTGGCTATTTTGTTATCCTAGCTTCTCTGCCTTGATGCCTAAGTCTATTTCTGACATTCAATAAAATATAGTATACATACTTTCATAATATCAATGGGTATTAGTTATGATTGTACTATCTGATGATATCCATTCTAAGAAATTCCCAATGATGATTAAAATGTTGCAATATCTACTAATCAGTGACAAGTCCTAAGAGTCTGCATATAGTTGCATTTAGAGATTGCATGATGCATTTATCAACAGAAATAATGGCATAAGAAATTTTAAGCTCAAAAATGGTTTCTATCTTCTTCTAAAAACATCAATTTAATTAATTCATCTATGTTACTGATATCAAATATCATTGCACATCCATAGCATACATTTTGCATTCATTGAAAAGAAGCAACTGGAAAATACAAAAAAATAAAAGCATCCATGTATTGCATTTTTACTTTTTCATCCTAAGTGCATCCATACATCTATTTTGCATAGCTGAAAAATAAAAAAGAAACATACATTTTCATTTTCACATGGGTATCATTTATAACATATTTATATCAGTAATGACTCATCACATCCAACTCATAAAATGATGTTATCATCTGCAAAATTAACTCATCAAGAGACCAAGATATCATCACATGTGCAAACAGATACATTTACCACATCTATGAAAGTAGAAAGAACACATGAAACATGTTAGAACCAAGAAACTGCATCAGATATATATCATGATAACATGGTACAACTCAAAGCATAAAGAGTATCAGAAAGCATAAAGTGTATCAGTGAGCATCACAAAGCATAAAGTGTATCAATGAGCATAAAGAGTATCAGTACGCAAAAAAAATGAATCAGATATATGTATGAATGTCATCTAAAAATATAGATCTTAGAAGGATCCAAATATACAAAATAGGGGATCTTAGCAGGATCCAGATATACATATATGATCTCGACATGTACATGTCATACAAAATGATACAAAAATCTCAGCTTTGTCCCGCCCCCTCTCCCTGGTCAGGAGGAGGAGGAGGAGGAGGAGGAGGAGAAAAAGGCGCTAATAGAGGAGGCATGGCCCCCTATGACTACTGGGCCACTCAATAAATTGAAGGAGCTCTCTACCCCTCTGGAACTACTGTGTGATATAGGGCATAATAATATGTGGCCCTCTGTCCCTGATGGACTACTGTATGGGCCTGTGCATCCCTCTCTGCCCTCAGTCTCTCCATCTTCCTGTCCCTATCTATGAGAAAGGCATCTAATATAGCCAGCCTAGAATCTACTACTATGGCTCTGGCCTCCAAGGCTGTAATCTAAGCTCAGAGTTGCTCCCTCTTCTGCTCGCATCTCGACAAAGGGTCTCCATCTTTACCTGCATCCTGCTCCTGGGCTCCCTGCCGCCTCTGACACTATTTCTCTGCTGTGAGCAATGGGCCTGTATCTCTCTGAGGGGCCACAAATTTGAACCTCCATCATCTGCCCTACCCACTGCCGCTAGCACCACCTATACCCACGGCCTCTCCTCTGCCACCTCTTTCATCTCCATCAAGCCCATCATCCAGAGGAGGATGCCTGCCATCTCTGTCGCCATCCCTTCCACCATCTCTACCACCATCACAGCCCCCATGTCTCCCAGGAGCCCTGTCTCTACCTCCCCTACCCCTGACAGGTCAGTCATCAAGATCGTAATCAAGTGGCTCCTCTATGCGAGGAATGATCTCCTCTGGAACAGTAAATTGAGGAAATGGATATTGGAGCATCTCCACGACATAACCATCTAAAACACCTACATCCTCTACATCTAGACGAAGTTCCTAGTCTATTACCACCATGTCTCAGATCTGCTGGTGTGCAGTCTCATAAGTCAACTATGCACCCCATAGAGGTGTCTCATCTCAGGTACGCCCATAAAATGCAACATCATCTGTATGGCCATGTCGTCGACCATACTACCTCAGAACTCTGGCGGTAAGAAAATGATCTATGATATACCTCATCTGGCCAATCAGATATCTACTCTGATAAAAAAATGGTACCTTCCAAGCATCAGAAGTCCACACCTCACAATCTAGATATGGTCACCAGATGACCTCTGTCATATCATCAAATAATCGGTGCCAATACTCGACCTTGCCCAGATGGGGCTGCTGTAAGAGGCCTACATACATGTATACATAGGGCTACTCAGGTTCCCTCTACCTATCTACAATCGATGGTGTGACAGGGATGTGTTCCTAGGCCCAAATCTGAAGAATGAGTATACCCACAGTCATACTACAGGTGTGGTGGTATACAATCTCATGGAGCTCTCTATACATGTGCGCTAATATACAGCTCCCCCAAGGAAAACATTGATGGTGGATGATCATCTACTCAACCATGCTCACCCAGCCAACTAGGAATCCATGCTAACCTCTATCTGGCATGAGGATGCCACCCACCAAACTGACTAAGTACAAAGCTAATCGATCATAGTGATTGACCATGTAATCCCATGACAACTATCTCTGGTCTATAGTATCATCCTGAAAGAATCTGCGTGCGGTATCAATTGCCATGCCATCTCTGGACTCAAATATAACCTCATGTCCAACCATCGGTACACAGAGTATCCTCCAGACATACTCCAGAGTCACAGTAATCTCTCCTGTGGGTAAGTGAAAAGTGTTGCGCTCAGAATGCCATCTCTCAGCTAGAGCAGTCAACAACTCACGGTTTACCCCTATCTCAGGTAAACCTATCAAGGACTGTAATCCACATCAGACCACATTCATCTGCTCATCATCAAATAACCATCCTAACAATGCAAGGATGCACGTCATGTATGTGCCGCGAAATGCGACTACCTCAAATAGGGCCTATTTTGGGCAAAACAGCAAAACATCAGACTCCTATCTACAAACATGGGCAGCCTCCTAAAACAACTAATTCATTCCAAAGTTTACAGGACGCAAATAGATCAAAGCATTAAAAAAGCTAAGTCTTCTACCAGATGCAATCCTTGAAATATAGGATGCGATTACGTATACAGGATGCGATCCCCAAAAAATGGGATGTGATCCTAAACGTGGGGTAAGATCCTAAGAAAATAGGATGTGATCCCCTATTGTATTTCCTAATAAAACAAAGCAAAACATAAGGTACTAGATGTGATCTGGGAAATACCGAATGCGATGCAACAATCCAAAAAAACCAGATGCGATTCAGGAAAAATCGGATGCGAGTCAGGATTAGCAGGATGCGATCCAGAATCCTGGATGCGATCCTAACTTCAAATGGCTATAAATATCACAAAAATGCATAAAATTCAAAATTACAAAATTCACAGGGTAGTTTATCGAGCACTTACCTGCGGTGGCTAGTCGGCTGGTCGCTGATGTCGGTGGCTCATCTCAAAATGGTGCTTCCTCACGGGGACTACCATCTTCTCTGCAGAGCTCTCTGAATTTCTATGGAGGAAAGTGAAAATGAATAGTGAAATGGTAATTTTGGAGGCTTATATGGGTCTTTTGAGACATTTAGGGGTTCTAAAACTCCTCCCGAAGAACTACAAATTCATTTATGTTCTCTTTTTACTCAATCGGGAACCAAATCAAAGGTGCCTACGATGTTTTCAGCAGCACAGTGTCATTTTTGTGATAGTTCCAAAAGTTACGACTTTGCTTCATTGATCAATACTTCACATTTTATCATACATCTAGGTCTAAACATCATTTTGTCAGCCTTATCCTTCATATTTTCACGTAATTACCTTGGTAATCATGTGTTTATTTTTAAACACACCTTCTTCTACTCCACTCTTTCTTACCCTAACTGCTTCCTACAAGTGATACATTCGTTCAACTGAGGGATTTTATTCTTTTCCTTCGATTTCGTTCCAGAGGGGGTATGATCACACTATCATCAATTAAATTTTTTCTCGAAACTGCATTAAAAATGACTTCATTATCAAACAAACTAGGGGCATAATAGTTTCCTTTACTATGTTAGAACTGTTGGATAGAAAGCTTTTGTTTGCATGAGCTGGATATCTTATGTTTCCTCATTTTTAAAAGATTTTTATTAAGCTCCTGACAGCTTCATACTAGCTTTTCGGATGACAACCAAGTTTAGAATCAGTATTATCAATTTTTGGATGACAACCAAGTTCAGAATTGGTATTTTTAAAATCTTTTATTGATCTTTGGAGGACAACCAAGTTCAAAATCAATTCTATTAGTTTTGTTCGATCAAGTACGATACTCATCTCATCAACATTCCGTTCGACAACCAAGAACGGAATTCTCAATCTTTCTGAAGTCAAAATCAAAAACTTTCTTTGAATCAATGCGCTGCTCACACATCAATTCAAAGAGGGGCCAATGTAACCACCTGAATTTGGTTTGTTTTAACTATGGACCCTATTTTCCCTAAGTGTGATCATACCCTTGATTATGTCTAAATGACCCTATTACTACTTGGCATAATTCTTCAAATCAATTTAATGTCCTAGGTGATTTTTATCACTAAAATATATTAACTATTATAGCCATATGATTTAAATCAATTCAAACCAATTAAATCAAACCAAAATAAACATGGGTATAGTATTTAATTATAAAGGAATTAAATAAATCCCTGAATCGATTATCCACTTGCAATTAACCCATTCCCCTAGCCTATTTAATTTAATTAAAATGGCTATAGTCCCCTAATTATTAAAAAGCAATTTCATTGTTTAAATAATTAATTCCTATATTTTTAATTGAATTAAATAAGTTTATTTCATTTATTAATATTCCCCTAAACCCCAACCTAACCTATCTCAACCACTTCTACCCTAGGTTCTAACCCTTCTCAACCCATTCACCCTTGCTAATATAATCCTAATCCTAATTCTAGCCCTAACCCGCCTCTTGATGTTGTCACATTCCATTAATTAATGCTTAGCAACTCAACCCACTTGAGAAAGTCCACTTTCTCAGGCTTGACTTCCTTAAGGTCCACCTTCTCAAGCCAACCTCTTACACCCTCCCTTGCTTCTTTAAGTCTTTCATTAATGCCTTATTAATGAAGATGCCTTAAGCCTATATCTCTTCCATGCATTATCAATGCCTTGGGCATTAATGGTTCTTACACCTCCATTATTGAGTCTCTCAACTCATTAATTCTCTCTCTCTCTCTCTCTCTCTCTCTCTCTCTCTCTCTCTCTCTTCTATAAATAGAAGCCATTTTTTAGAGTAAATAAGCCTTCACCTTAGAGTACAAATACATTGTTATGCTGTTGGATTAATCCTAGACAAATATTTCACTTCTTATTCCGTTCTTTTACATTGTTATTATTCACATGCTTAGAGTTAGAATGCTTGTTTATAATCTTTTTAGCTTGTTTATAATCTAAAAATCCTTCATGCTAGGTTGTATTCGTCATTGGTTGTAGCATATTCCGAGGGCTAATATGTTACCAATCACACTCTTCCTTGTTAGCAGGCAATAGGTCAATATTAGTGGGTTTTTTATACTTTATCTAACCTTTCGAGCTAATGCAATGACTTATTGAGTGTTTGTGTCTTTCTTAACAGGTTCCCAAATACACACACACACACAGACCTGATTTGTCCTCATGAGTTAATAAAGCCTTCATGCACTCTGATTGATCCAATGAACTTAGATTTCTAGAGGAAATTCAAGTTCATGATTCTCTCTCTCTCTCTCTCTCTCTCTCTCTCTCTCTCTCTCTCTCTCTCTCTCTCCTCTTTTTTTTNGAAATTCAAGTTCATGATTCTCTCTCTCTCTCTCTCTCTCTCTCTCTCTCTCTCTCTCTCTCTCTCTCTCTCATCTTTTTTTTCCTTGTACTCCATCTCGATCTTGCCTTAAATTTGCATTTTGATAGTCTGATTTTGAACCTCTTTCTTATTTTAAGTCATCAAGCTTGATCTTGTAGCATTCACTTGCTCTTTCCATGAAGGCTTTAAATTAGCCTCACCATCATCTCCTTGCTCTCCAACTTTATCCCTTCAAAACATTTCCCTTGCAAATCAAAGGAAAGATTTCATTACGCTCACAAAATGACAGGAAATAAACGAAATGAAGGAAATCTTAAAATTTTCATAAAGTGGAAATGCATCTAGATCCAAATTTCTTCTATTAAAGCTATTTGATCAAGAATTCTCATGAAAATAAGGAGATAAAATGCACTTTAATCATGGATTTTCTTTGGTCCTAGATAAAATTTCTTTCTTTTTTACAAATCCCAAGTTTTAATTTTTTTTAAATGACCTTAATCTCTTAATTCGAAATGAATCTCCTCAAATTTTGGATTTCAAATGAGTTTTGATATGCAAGAGCATGTCTAGATTTATTTCAATTCACCATACTTTATCTCTAATTTTAAATAAAAATTTTCCTTAAGAACCCCAAAATCGTCACCCACCTTAGTCTCCAACTTGTTGACAACGATGAAATCGGTCTCCACAAGACAATTCACTACAAATAAGGAGAAATAATGCACTGCCTCTAAGGAAGAAACTATTTTCTTAATGAAGAGGTAAATCTGCTTATGTTTGATGTAAAAATGAATCTATCCTTCCTCCCTTATATAGGCAATTTACAATTTGACAAGGCATGTCTATAATTATGGTCAACTTGTATCATTTTAGCAGATAAAAAAACTTTGATAAAGAAGAGTGAGGCATATTTATTTCTTTATTAAATACTGAGTAATTCACACCCCTACCTCCTTGAATTGCCCTGATTTAAATCTGGGCAAAATTTATGGTGTTTAGAGGATTTTGAGTCATTGGAGGTAGACGAATTCAGACACCTCCTGGGGATTTTATCTTTAAAACCTTCCTCATGTTTTTCATGGTTTCTATAATTGATAAGTGGAGAAATTAATGATTTACTTAGGATTATGAATTTGTATCCTTCATAACTATTAGAATAGTCGCAAAGGATAACTGAGAGAGGGGGCGTGAATCATTTATTAGTTACTTAAGTCCTTTTTACTTCTTCAACTTTAGTATACAAAAAAATTAAATGCATAATCAAATAACACAGTACTCAACACACAATTTGATTATGGGGAAACCAAATGGTAAAAACCCCGGTGGGAATTAGCACCCACAATAAACTATACTTATTTGTAGTTATCCTTGTTAAAATATATTTCAACATTGTTAGGAGTTGTACAATACAATGCAATAAGTATAGTGACCTGATAAAGGGTCGAACCTTGTTAGGAGTCTTTTACAAATAACCCTGTTAGGGGTGGTGGACTCACTGTCCAAAAGCTCACTGCTTGATGGTGAAGGCTACAACCTTCTAAATAACAGATATGCACTACATCTGATGATGAACTGTAGAGTAGACCTGCTGTCTTGATCAGTTCTAGTGTATTACAATCTTTCACTTCTTCTTCACATAGATCCTTGATGAATGAACCAACTCTGTTAATCTGCTTTGTACATCTTTCTTCACATTTCGTATCATTCACACTTGGTGTATCACAATTGAACTACTATAAGTATCGTCTCCAAATTAGAAGGTCATGTCAGCTCTTAGAAACACTTCATCAATATCTTAGTCAGCTTAACTAAGCACAGAAACAATATTAAGTCCGCGCAAGTCAATGTTGAACAGACACGACGCTTCACTGAGTCGGCCTTACCAAATTAACCATAACTTTGCAATCATCTTGAAACATGTTTGGCACCTTTGGATTTATATCATCAACTCATAATTAATCATGCATCTACACATGCATATCTTGAAAATAGGTGCAACTCATGAAACACGTTATATACGTCGACCCTAAACCGTTATACTTCCAGAACTGCAACTGCTAATAACAGAATTGCATAACTTTACTGAAACATCATATCTGGGTCTGCGTGTATGAACATAACATAATAAACATGTCAACAACATGTATCTATCCATGCAAGTCTTCATGTCATCATTCAGATAAGTTCATACAGAATTACTACTGTGTATTATATGTTGTCATCAATGACAAACATACAATCAATCAACTGCTCTGAATCAAATCTCCAACAATAACTCCATGCTCCTCCCTTCAAAGCTAGGTGGAAATTTAATTTTTTAAAGGATTTTGAATCCTTGGAAGGTAGTGGATTTCACTACTCCCTAAGGATTTCTCCTCCTTTTTTCATCGTTGCCTTTTGTCTTCACAATTTCACCCTTGGTAAATATGTTATTGTCATGATTGAAATGTCATCATATTCCCTTGATTATTATCTCCAAATTTTATTAAGTTGATTGGAACTCTTGGTGATCAGATTAGAGGATGTATAAATCTTGATGGTGTTAGGATTTTGAATCCTAAGAGGGCAGTGGATTCCGTTGTCCCTCTAGGATTTCACTTCAATTTTATCACCAAACTTGTCTTGCAAAATCAGCCTATTTCATCCTCATTTGATCTTCTTTTATCTAGGATTGAGTGTGCTTTGCATTTAATCAAACTATGGCTTGGATTAATCATGTTTTAAGGGGAAAAATTCAGTGCTCCCCAAGATGGGGAATCTTAGAAGGATAGCAGATTCTACTCATTCTTGAGGATTCTTACATAATATATTCTTGAGGATTCTTCCATAAAATATTCTACTCATTCTCGAGGATTCTTCTTCTTCTTTCTCTTCTTCCTCTTCTTTATATTTTATACTTTTATAATATCTAATCATTATCAATAGGAAACTGCACCACAATTACCTTCTCGCAACCTGGTAAAAGAGTCGACATACCACATCCAGCTACAAAAATGTACGGAAAAAACTTCAATACTCCCATTCTGCTATTCATCAAACCCTGTGAAGGTTCACATAAATTGACATTTTTCAACATTCCTTGATATGTTAGTCGATGTTGACATTTGCCATTATCGTTCATGTAGTAGTTCTCGCTTGCCTTTTGTACCACTGAATTAGTAGTTTTAATTTAATCTTCCATTCATGAAAAGCGTCGATTGGCTGAGTTGGTGGCTCTTCATATTATAAACTTGCTCTTACAGCTGGTTAACCCATATACGAAAAAAAACCTAGAAATGCTAAAGAACAATAATAGTTAATATTTATAATTTAAAAATTCTTTAATAACATTTACTTATATTTATGTTAAATATATCTAACAACATGATTATGTTAAATATTTTTATTGATTATTATTTATATTAATTAAATATATATTTAATAATATTATTTTATTTTTAAAAAAGGTGAAAATTTCCAATTTTCAAAATTGAATTCTATAAACACAACTACCGTGACCATATCTTTATGTTAGAACCATAAATTATCCTAAGAGTAAAGATCTTAGGGTTAAGAATATTTTAAGATATAAATTGAACTCTTCTATCTTAAAATATCTCTTGACATTTTTATATATAAAATATAAAAACTAGTCTAATTAAAACGAGACAATCACCCTTACCATTTATATCTTCTTCATTGTGAGAAACAAAAACTGCAAACTTTATTTAAAAAATTAATTAATGGGTGTATTAAAAGAATCTTAACCTCATTTATTACTAACGAGAATTTAAATTTTACATTTTTAAAGAGATTGATTTTTCAAAATTTTTAAAGAGATTGACTTTTCGAAGATACATGGTTTGTCAGGGTACGATATTATACATTTGACTGTTTTAATTGAAACCAAGGCTTACGATTCCCATTTGATAACATGGAGACATATCTTCTCAAAACAAGTTTACGCGTGTTTAACGTCACACCCAAACAAAAACTAAAAATTTAAATGAAATTTTTTATAACATGTTCAATGCGTATAATGTCGTTTGTGTAAGGAAAGCAACGGTGCGGAAATGCTCTCCTAACGCCAAGAATGCCAAGGAAATAAGCAACTGTAATTTAAGCCACAGAGATATGCAAGTAAATTAAAAAACATGTAGAAAACCTTAACACAGATATAACGTGGGAAACCCCTTCGGGAAAAAACCCACCACTCAAAACCCCGAGCAAACTTTTGTATTACTGTAAAGAATTTACATACAAGACTCAGGATTTCACACAGGCTCAGATTGCCTTTACAATCTACCTTATTTTCAACCACCCACCTAAAATGAATTCTTACAGCCATTAAAACATACTGTAAATCGTTTCAGAATTCGGTACACAAATGGTTACCGGCAAACCGGTTTGCCAACCGTCTGTCAGATCTTGCCATTTCTCCCTTCAGCAATTTTTGCCTCCGTTGGTATTTATTTCTCCCTTCAACACTTTTGCCTCCATCGGGAGTGATCTTTCCATATGGTGACAATACCTCTAGGAGTCTTGTCGTATGGCAATATTGTCTCCGTCGGGAGTAGTCTTGTCGTCGGTAATCATACCTCCGGAGTCTTACCGTTCGGAGTCTTACCTTCGGAGTGTTACCATTCGGAGTCTTGCCATTTGAAGTCTTACCTCTAGAGCCTTACCGCACGGTGATATTGTCTCCACCGTACGGTGGTCTTGCCGTACGGTGACACACATCCACCGACGGTGGACTCAGGGACTTCGTCGGATCTTTAACAATCTCCCACTCGACGAAGTTCGGAGTCACTCAATGAGGCTAACAGGCGTCAGGGGCACCAAGCCCCATGGAATTTGTGCACCATCTAAAATTAGTTGTGTCTGTTGGCTTTGTCAATGCATCTGCAAAATTTTCCAG
>MU224834.1:3176562-3191428 GCA_018584345.1 Thuja plicata | reverse complement strand
AAATATAGAATGTAATGTGTGTGTGTATTGATCTCTTGAAGAGAGCTTGTAAACATGCAATATCAAGATCTAATCTTCTAGATTAACAATCCTAACATAACATGGAAATGAGAAAGCAATGCATAGAATTGAATATGCAAAGAAAGCATACCAAGCCCCCAAGGCTAAAGTATTCCTATCAACTCACAATCCGTAATTGCTACCCCATGGTAATGTCCTTTGAATGCTTGTATGTGGAAAATGTGGAAAATAGTAGATCTAAAGAGAGAGCCTTCTTGCTTCAATGAATTCACCATAGATTATCCTTCAAAATTCTTGATAGTAGATGATGATATGTCCACCTAGCTTGTCCTTCTATATCATCCTCTTTCTTGTTTGCATCATTTCATCATGTCATCTCCCGATTTCGTCTCATGATCAAATGAAGGCAAAAGAGAGTGTTTATATAGAGATTTCAACATAGGCCTCCTAGGGTAATGCAAGGGATCCAAATTCAAATTTCACCTCGAATCATGGTCCAATCACATTTTCCAAGTAAGGAGAAAACATATTAATTCAAATATTGGAGAAAACACCCCTGCATCCGAACCCAGGGACCTATTTTAAGTTTCAGACCCCGATAAGTTCCAGATTTGAAAGTGGGGACCAATATCTGGCAAAGGTCTATGTCAACCTTGACCCTAACCTAGGTAAGGTTTGACCTTTACCCTGACTTGTGGTTTCAGGTAGGTCATCAGAAAGTTACAGAAAGATTTCCAAATCAGTCAGGGACCTAGAAAGGTAGGGGAATGTGCCAGAGTGTTTAAGAAGGCCTACGGACCCAGAAAGAGAGTAGGATGAAGCCTAAGAGGACCAATACATAGGTCCTACCTAGAGAGAAGAGCCATGGAGAAAGAAATCCAGGATAATCCACAAGATCCTAACCCTAATTTCATTTACATATGTATGATCAAGCACAGATGAAAATCTAATATGCCAATCATACTAAATGAGGGTGCTAAACCTATCAAAATGGAAGTGCTTCCATTTTAAGATGATACAGTTATATCATCAGATTTCATAGTTTCACTTGTTACATGATCTCAAGATAGTGGGTCACTTCGTAACTCAAGACAAGGAAAATTAATGACATATTTCTAACATGACAGAATTTTTTTCGATGCTTAGCACTTTATTAAGTGAATCATCCCTTGGTGGAAGCTCAACAATTTTCAAATTTCATCATCATTCAGGATGCACTAGAAAATTTTAAAAATAAGTAAAGTTCCAATGCAATATAGGTGAAATTTTTTTTTTTAAAAGTTCTAACGCAACATAGGGGAATCTTAGTACACATTTTTAACATGATAGAATTTTTTTTAAAAGAATAGTTAGTTTTATGTTTCAATGTGTATAGAGGCACAATACATTGTGTATCATCCCTTTTTGTTTATTATTTTCAAACATACATGTTAGTTTCTAGAGCATCACATTTCAAAAATTATAAACTAGCAAAGGTAGAGAATGCACAGGCAATAATTGATTGTTTATATAGAAATCCAGCTATAGAAATTAAGTCTGCATACTAAAGAATAAATTCATTTACAACTATTGCGGCTGAAAAGCATCACAACAAATTGCATTGGGTAGCTTGTAAATTGCAAGTAATTTCCTTCTTAACTAGTGAACATAAATCTTTGAAGGTAAGGGACCACTTTACATCACAATAGCCATGTTTTATGATCAGAATAAAGACAAGAAGCCAGCACTTGGCCATTATGTCAATGGATTCATTGCACTTACTTAAACCAATGCTAACAACCTTTTTTCAAATATTTGAACTAATAGTATGTGTTAAAGCTAGACCTTTATGTCTCTTATCAAAATTAGGTGGAAGGTATTTTTTTTAGCTTTAACAAGAGGGTGTTATATCTCGACCTTTTAATTATTTGTATTTTTTTTTTTGTTTTTGTACATACAATTGATATGTTACCTTATAAAATAATTTTCATAAATGGTCCAGTTGCATTGGTAGAAAGAAAGAATAAGGAGCATAGAAACCAATGTAATTGGCCTTGAAACAACTGAAACTGGCCTTGTAAAGTGGACCTAAAATAATTCTTATAGCCATTGCGTAACCAAGGACCTAAGAAGAAGACAAAGCCCTATTGTGGGGGCTATGACATGAGACAAGTACAATGAACAAAACAACTATATTTTCCTCTGCCATAACAAAACTATTGATCAAATATTGACTTGGGATTCTCCCGCTGGATGAGCACAACATTTTTCATTCAAAATCCCCAACCAAAAAATAAGGAAACTGAAATAAGTTTTTGCATTGTGTTTGCTTCTTTCCAAAAATATGGAAGTATATAACAATGCAATGTATCAATCCTAGTTCTAGCATGGAGTGTACAAGATAAGAAAATTAGAGAGATGTGTACAAGGATAGCATGCATTTACTATTGGGAGGCTTAATGAATCTGTAATTCACACAGAAAAGGCTTGAAGAGGGGAGAATAGTTGGAAAACATTATTGAAAAATTATGAATTTTCAAAATTAAAGCAATACAAAGGAGGAGGTTTTCCGATCTTACGTTTCAAATTTTTGTTGCAATAGAAATACTATTGTTGTCCATCACAATTATGAATGTAACTTGAAATTTAAAGCTTGACATCAAGGAGACTCCTTCGTACATGTCTTTTTTGTAGTTTTGAAATGTTATTTTTGCAAGTTGTGGAAAGTGTTTCTCAAGGAGTTTGCCATGCATGGTACAATCCATAATGTCATCTTCAACAGAAGTTGTGGCTGACATGGTCTCTCCATCTTTTATAGTGAGCACATATTCATTTGGTGTATGGTTGTGTGCTCCTACTATAACAACCAATGTTCCAATTGAGTAGCTATTTGGTGAGTGGATAAGATGACTTATTTTTGTCTCAGGCATACATTTTAGCTACTCGCATACTTTATCAATAGTTTTAATGGATGTGTCTGCAGTAAACTGGAGGCAATAATCAACACCACATTTTTCATATTGTGTTTTCTTCTTTATTTGAAAATTTAATATCTGGATACTTGCACCGGGAAAGAGGTGGGAAAGAAATGTATCAATTAACTAGTTGGTGAAATTGGCCATAATAATCATTTGTCCATGACTTTCAACAAGATCGACGTGCACAATTGGTGTTGTAGCTGGGCTTGTAGGGTTTTTGTTGTATGAAACATTGTAAGTTATGAGCACATCACCCTCAAAGGTAGAGGCAGACTATGTTGTACAAATTTTAATTATGGTGGATGCATGACGTAGTTGCAACTTTTTTCTATGTGGAGGGGAGATTATGTATTTTAGATTAAGTAATACCATGAAAGCTCATGGGAACAATTTTAAAAGTTAAAAATAAATCTTTCCTTTTTGCTTGCTACCTGTCATGAGAGATGTCATCTTCTAGGGGGGTTTCTTGTTGAGTGGAGGATTTCAAAAGAGCTCTGAAAAGTGCATAGAAAAATCTAGAATTATAATTGAATATAGAATTAAAGAAAATGTAAATGTGTTGGTGTGTACCCGAAGGGTAGAAATGTGAACAAGAAGATATCAAGGCAGTACCTTTTTGTGGTAGTTGTCAGCTTATTGTCTGTAATGTTGCTGGACATTGGCCCTTTGATCTGGCCTAGGTTAGAACCTTTTTTATGTTGCTCAAAGGCATTAGATGTAAATTCAACATCTGTTTTACATCTTTTTGATGTACTATGTATTGTGTAAATCTAGTATCTACAGTTGAGGTATAACATTTTGGAAACTCAAACTGTAAGTAGTGAACCCCATACTAAAAGTGCAAGTGGGTGCTTTGGGTGAAACATGCTAGCTAGTAGCTATTAAAGAACAATACCTAGGCATAATGCATAACTTGTACCAGGTGCAACACAACCTCTTCTAGACAAACATTGAAATGTGACACTACAACTACTCGTCCATGAATGTTCGCATCTATCCAGTGTAGTGAATAATTATGTACACAAAATCACATAGCATGCAAATCAACAGAATCAGACTTGAGAGTTCTTTTAATACATGCATTAAATTGTTTTTACCAATGCGTAGAAAATTATTGAATAATAAGGGTTGTATTTTCTAAAATTTATACTATTTTTTATATCATCAAATTTCATAGTCTCACTTGTTACATGATCTCAACATAGTGGGTCACTTCGTAACTCAAGACAAGGAAAATTAAGGACATATTTCTAACATGAAATAATTTTGTTCGATGCTTAGTACTTTATTAAGTGAATCCTCCCTTGGTGGAGCCTCAACAATTTTCAGATTTCATCATCATTCAGGCTGCACTAGAAAATTTTAAAAATAAGTAAAGTTCCAATGCAATATAGGGGATATTTTTTTTTTTAAATGTTCTAATGCAACATAGGGGAATCTTACTACATATTTTTAACATGATAGAATTTTTTTTAAAAGAATAGTTGTTTTTATATTTCAAAGTGTATAGAGGCACAATACATTATGTATCATCCCTTTTGTTTACTCTTTTCAAACATACATGTTAGCTTGTAGAGCATCACATTTCAGAAATTATAAACTAGCAAAGAAAGATAATGCACAGACAATAATTGATTGTTAATACAAAAATCCAGTGATAGAATTGAAGTCTGCATACTAAATAATAAATTCATTTACAACTATTGCAGCTGAAAAGCATCGTGGCAAAGAGCTTTGGGAACCTTATCAATTGCAAGTAATTTCCTTCGTAACTAGTGAACATAAATTTCAGAAGGTAAGGGACCACTTTATATCACAATAGCCATGTTTTAAAATCAGAATAAAGACAAGAAGCCAACACTTGGCCATTATGTCAATGGATTTACTGCACTTATTTAAAGCAATGCTAACAACCTCTTTTAAAATATTTGAACTAATAGTATGTGTTAAAGCTAGACCTTTATGTCTCCAATCAAAATTATTTGGAAGGTATTTTTTTATCTTTAACAAGAGGGTGTTATATCTTGACCTTTTAATTATTTGTATTTTTTTTGTTTTTGTACATACAATTGATATGTTACCTTTTGAATCAATTTTCATAAATGGTCCAGTTGTATTGGTAGAAAGCAAGAATAAGGAGCATAGAAGCCAACGTAACTGGCCTTGAAACAAGTGAAACTGACCTTGTAAAGTGGACCTACAAGAATTCTTATAGCCATCACGTAACTAAGGACTTGCAAGACAGTGTAAAAGCCAAGCTGTAAACAGATATGATAATATTTAGTTGTTGTTGGGAGAAAATATAAAGAAAATAGATAACAATTGGTGAATAATGAAATACAATTGCAAAATAGAAGACAATAGAGGTAACTAATAATTTTTTTATTTTTTCGAGCTTACCACTAACAGTCAAGAAAGACCAAAATAGTTTAGGCCTCATGGGTGTAATATAGCATTTGTTGATTAGTTGAGCTACTAGAAGAAAATGCATCTCTAAATTTTAGGATTTTAAAATTTATTGAGTTTGAATTAATAGACATATACATCCACATAATTTTTTAGCTTATCATCAAAATATAATATAATTGTTTTGAAACTTATTTTTACAAACTAGTGGTGCCATAGAGTACATGGATGTTGAGGACAGAAAAGAGTTACTAAATTCCTTGAATGATGGAAATTTAGATGAAAGAAGCCTAAAGGATTATGTGGAACTTAAATTGACATATGTTAAAGTAAAGAATGATGCAAAGGTCCATGACAAGAATAAATAAATTTCTGAATATAATATTTCTATTGCATAGAGGAATACAACTTATAAAGAGAGGGATGTTGGTATTGCTCAGTGAGAAGCAACAATGGATTCTGATGCTGCAGTTGCCAGTCTAGGACATGTAAAGGAAGGGAGAAGTCCTCAGCGGGATACCAACTTGAAATGATAACTTTTTTTTATAGAAAATATTAATGTTCTATATATTTGAATTAAGACCATAAGTAGTATTAAGAAAAATCATTTGTCCAGTTAGATTTTGACAAAATGATTATTTTCTATGGCTTGGTCTAGAGCTATCAGTTACTGATTCAACATTTTTAGAAAATCAGAGTCAAGTGGATTTGATATAAAACAAAATGGGTCCAACGTACCACTTTTATTTTCCTTGCATGTCTCAATGTATGGATTGGTTGAAATTTTCACATTGGATGTTGTATTGCTACAATTCCCTGTGTTGCTTCAATTTACATTACATACAATTCAAAATTTTATTAATATGTTTCTGGCTTGGCCTAGAGCTGTCAATTACTAACTCAACATTTTTACCAAATCACAAGCTCATTAAAGCCAAGAGGTATATTTCAATAAGCTATGTTTCAAAGATCTGTAAATGCTAAATTGTTAATATGAAAGAGTTAGATGAGCTACATGAATCTTGGAGAAGAATGTGTCACAAACAAAAAATAGTGAAATAAATCATTGGAATCCATGTAGTATTCAATCATATAACAGGATAAATATATTACCAATATTTTATCAGAATTCTAGAGATATATAGCATATAAATGTACAGAACATTGTGTAAAATTCTGAAATAGTTTATTTTAGTTATAGTTAGCTTTGTGCATTGAAATATTTAGGGAAGTAACCAACCAACCAACATGAAAATATATGGGGTTTGAACTAGATACATATGAACGAACATCCAATAGTCATAGCATTACCCCAAAGACCAACTCAACCAAAATGACAATGTCTACAGTGGGCCTTTTCCATCAAGGATCAACTCAATGTTATTGCCAAACATTCAATAAACTTACCATTACACCATTCCCCCATACATTTTACATTGCATTGTGAGTTTTACTATAGAAATGATTCCCAACAACTTGTTGTCAACTTAATTTTCTGACTTAGTAAAATTTTGGCACTATTGAATTTTTGTTCCTTTTTTTTTTGAGTTTTTTTTTCCCTTTGGACTATTTGAAGAATTGGGATTTCGGTACATTATTTTAACACCCTTTATGATTACTTTTAACAACTACCATTTCAATAGTTATCATATTTTATTATTTTGTTGAATTCTATTGTTCTTGTTTCACTAGAATACATAATCCAAGGCCAATGGTTTCCTGTTATGATACTTATAAAGTCTTGGCTGATGAACATTTTCTATTTCATTCCTTTTTAATATCCAAAATATAGAGATACAAGGGTATTCAGATTTATGAGAGATGTCCTCTTCAAGAGAAGGCATGGATGATAAGAGAAAGTAGCAAAAGGACATGATCTAGGATAAGCCTGCTTTCAATTTGTTCTAGAAATAAGATTCAAAGAAACCTTTCTCAAGGATGATACTCCATTTAGCTTAGGAGGGTATAATTGTTTCAAAAAAGATCTACATATACATATTTTAGTCTTTTGAGCTTTCATAGTCTGGGACTTTCCATATAACTAAGATGACAACATGATCTGTTGCAATACAATTAAAAGAATACAAGGTATGCATCTGAGAAAGGAATAGTCATGAAGTCATCTCTCGTAGCTTTTGAATTGATTGAGTTTCATCACTTACACAAATAAATTACAAATTCAGATTTGGAGTCAATATAAATTACAATATCCACAAGCTACCAATAAACCTAAAGTGAAATTTAAAGAAAGGAGAATATTTTTCATCTCTCTATAGCATCACAAGGATGAAACTTTTGGGTGGAAGACCTACCAGATCGTTCCCAATTTATCTCCTAATGAAGAAAACACAACAATTTTTTGATACAAAGATAAATTATATTAAATAAAAGGAGGGTTTGAAAAGATTTCCAATATTTCCTTAAGTAACAACCAATTACTTAAATAATAAAATAATAATGTGTTTAGTGGACTATCTCATTCAGAGAACATGCAACTAGGAAAACATAGAATGAGTTAGCAAAATTTTATAGCACTTAAGGTTTAAAGCTTAACTTTAAACAGTTTGTTTACCACAAGGACTTCATAAATTAAGTTGTACTTGATAAGCTAAATGGCCAGTATGGTGATGAATATGATACATGCCTTCACACCCAAGTGATTGTACAAAATTGTGAAAAATGAACATAGAACCAAAATTGTACTTGAATCTAGAATCTAAGAGTTTCAAGGAGGGTTAATGTTGAGCACATTTAAAAATACGTGCTACCCTTAGGGTTGGGAAGGTAGGTGTAGAGCTAGTATTTGCAAAAAATTGTGCTTACATTTCCAAGTTGCGTAGTTTCGTGGTATGACTATCCTGGGCTGGGGCCTAGGACCTGTAGAATGAAGACTTTCATAACCACATCTAATAGTGGCTTCAAAATAACTTTTTGAGTGCTACTACAGTTGGTGTTTGACACTATATATTTAATTGTATCGTCGAATATAGGACTTGCTCAATAATTTCAGTCCTACTTTGAAGATTTTGGCAATTCTACATCAAATCGCTAATACATTTTGTGTGGTTCTTGAGACATTCCTGTAGAACATATTGGCATTCTTTATATTAATGTTCTCAGTACCAACCGGATTCAAGAAGACAAGAACTGATATAATACAGCTCTAGGGAAAATATTTCTTGTGACATTTCATTTCTCCTATCTTTAAGCGCACACAACTAGGTTTTTCAGAAGGAAAAAAAGGCAAAATAAACAACATGAAATACAGAACAACACAAAAATATACTATGCTGGGAAAATAAAAAGAAAGATATTCTGATAAAAGAGCTATAAAGAACTCCATAGTCTTTCCTATTGAAGAGTTAACACTCTTCTATGGAGAAAAGCTAAAAAATTTTACAAGTAATAAATCTTTCCGTTGATTTATGATGTCACCCTGTGTAGTTTTAGGGAGGGTCTCACTAACAAAACTTTCATAATCTATTTTTCTTCGTGGGGGCTGACATTAGATGAACATTTGAGTACAAAATGAAACAAAATTTTTCTTCCTAAGAACTCATCGGGTTGGATTGAGACTAATAGTGAAAAATTATTTTCTTAACAGGGGGTTCACAATTTAGGGTAAGAGGAAAAACCGTTACATTTTGAGACCAAGTCTGACGGCCTACAACTAAACCTGGTTATTTTCTAAAACACAGAAACAACATTTTACTGGATAAAATTCTCTACAATCTTCCCACACCACCAGATTTCAGCATTTGAATTTGTTTGTGTCACGCTCATTTCATTTGCAGACACCCATTTTGTTCGTTCGTGGATTCGAAATATGTATTTAAATTTTTTCAAGCTTCATTTTTCTCAAGCTTTTCAATCTCTTCATGGCACACCCATTTAATATTTCTCAGCTATTAAATCCTTTGGGAGCATACCCATTTCATTTTCAAGCATTTCAATTCCATCGACACAAATTTTGCCAGCTTCATAGTCAATCTAGGAAAGCCCGTTTTGTTCAGCACCAACAAATACAAAGAAAAGAAAAAGACCAGGAAAGGGCTATTAAACATAGGTTGAAATGCAGCAAAGAAAGAACCCATTTTCAAAATAGCACAAATATTGCTATCTGGAACACAAAAATCACAAGAAAGAAGCGTAGAAAGACAAAATTTCAAATAGCATAAACATAGCAAAAAGTGAGTAATATGGAGAAAGAAATAAGCATGACAACTATTCTAATTCCTGGTATGGTATGAAATACCTCATCTACATGCAATATTCTCGGTATTAGTAAATGCAGCAGCAAACCTGTGAACTATAAAACTAAAAAAGATGGGAAAAGGCCACTTTTGTACGGCTTGGCTTGCAGAAGATAGTTCCACAATGACCTAACCGTACATAGTGTACCTACAAAGACAACTCCACAATGGCTCACTTGTACACACATCGCCCACAGAATGATGGGCCAAATATTGTAATTTTCTCATTAAAAATCTTTAAAACCACTGGAAAATTTTAAAAGGACAAATAGGAAAAAACCATTGAATATTTGAAAATTTGACTTTAATCAAAATATTGGCCAAACTTTAGTTTAGAGTATATATTCACGTTTTCCAAAAAAAAGATTAATAGGCATAATGCAGGTGAAAACATAAGTCTCCTTGCCTATAAGGCAGGGACTAATAAATGATGGGTGTATTAGAAAAATCTTAACCTCCTTTATTACCAATGAGAATTTAAAATTTAAAATTCTTAAAGATATTGTGTTTTCAAAATATTGACAAAAGATTATCTACGCCGTGGGAGATTTTGCGAAGATACATAGTTTGTCATTATGATATATATATATATATATATATAACCTTAAGGTGTCCCCGCGACTCAGCTCAGCGACATGGGAAAAATCTGGGTGAGAATCGAATTAGAGACAATTAGTTGTCCACCTACCGCCTCAAACTAACTCCACTACCCGTATGAGCTTAGATTACGATATTTTACATTTGACTGTTTTATTTGAACCCCACGCTTATGATTGCCGTTTAAAAACGTGGAGAAAATTCTTCACAAAAAAAGTTTACGCTTGTTTAACGTCACACCCAAACAAAAACAAAAAATTTAAATGAAAACATTTATAACATGTTCCACCCGTATAACGTCGTTTGAATAGAAAAGTATTTATTGTCCTTAACGTCGGTGATATGAATAAGGTGATTTCCTGTGCCTACCTCAATGGAGACGTTTCAAATTTTGTCCTTTCTAATTAAAAAATTAATAGATTTTCCAACGTATCCAGCACGTCTTGTATTTTAAATTTGAAGGAAAAGGAGTCGAAAGAACCATTGTATTCTCGAAGCAAATTTTTAAATCAATTACCATCCTCATGTCAATGGTTTCTATTGTCCGTTTTTGAAGTTATTGAGTCTGAAATGGATTTATTTGTGATTCTTGGTAGTATAGATTCTCTTTCCAATCTTTTTTTTTTTCCCGGTGTCTGTTTTTTCTATGTATTGAAACTCTCAGTATCATATTTTATCAATTATCAATGATGGTTAATATTTCTTGTCTGCGAAGACTAATTATTTTATCTTCTTTGAATCAATTTGTTCTATATTAAACCTTTATCATCTGTACGCATAGAAAGAAATATATATATTTCTAAATAAATTTGAACTAACTTTATATTTTATATTTTTATAATATCGAATCCTTAAGATATTGCAGTTGGAAACCACTATACGTATCAATAGGAAGCCGCAGTACAATTACCTTCTCCCCCAACCTGGTAAAAGAGTCAACACACGATAAGTCATGTTTACATGTAGAGCTGATATCCTTGCATTTGTATAGATGTCTCTTATGTAATGAAAATCCAAAAGCATGATGTATAGATGTGGTAGTGTGAAGATTTAAATAGAAAATTATACCTTAGATGCTTTGTAACTGAGTGTCCTTGATTGTTTCTTTTGTATTTTGATAATGATCTTGAAATATGTGTACATAAATACACTTGCTTGCTCTATTCAAAATTTTGTCAGAGTGATTTTAGCAATAAACAAAATTATAAATGTAACAGAATGAATTACACCATGCGACCTCAATATCGAGTTAACTTTACCACAAGATAGATGCGTGCATCTTTACATGATATATGGTGCCAGGAAAGCTAAAATTACTCCACGAACTCGTGCAATATTTAAAAAACAAATGGCGTACAGCGTGATGCATCATGCATGTGATAATTTATTAACGTTGTTAGCTATCACGCCGTCCATTGTGAAAACAAATTTCCTCGATTTGTGCCTGTAAAAGTTGGCCAGGTTTTCATCCATCCCCACTCATAAACTCCCGTTTCTTGTTCTTCTTCCTGTCTGCAAATAATGGCGAGAGCCTACGTTGGCACTTTTGTTGTCATCATAGCCTTTATCTTAGCCATATCACTGCGTAATGTTGATGAAAATGCAAGCGAACGAGTGCCATACATCATTCAAATGAGCAAGTCTGCGAAACCCGCCAAGTTTCCTTCACTCAAGGACTGGTATGCTTCAATCCTTAAACAGGTCTCGCCATCAGGAGAGATGTTATATACGGATGGTACTGTCTTGGACGGCTTTGCTGCGACGCTGACAAGCAAAGAGGCTAAAATCATGATGAAGGAGCGCGGGTGCTTAGCTGTCATTCGGTCCTCTGTTAATCAACTAGACTGAAGGCGAAGACATGATCATAGGCGTGATTGACACAGGCATATGGCCTGAGAGCAAGAGCTTCAGTGGTAAGGGAATTCACGGCATCCCGAAAGGATGGAAAGGCAATTGTAAAGGTGCTGAGCATTTCTGCAATGAGAAAATCATCGGTGCTCGATACTACAATATAGATTTTTCTATAATAGTTTCTTTACCCTTTAATCATACTTTATTATTCTATAATAGTTTTTTTACTCTTTAATCTTTCTACTTAATAAAATATAAAATAATGGCTCCATTGCACCTACAGTCCCTACAAAATGCAACAAGTATGAACCATAAAAAAAACTTATGAAAAGAAAGAATATTATTTTTTTTAAAATGGTAGCCTTCTATTTATAATATAAAAATTATGATTCTATGGTTTGAGAAATTATTTTGGCAAGCTAACCTACTAATTATGAATTAACTAATTAAAGGGAAATAATTTTAAGAGTTGATAATTACATTAAATTATGATACAGCATCTATATTAAAAAAAGATCACAAAATAGAAATTAAAATATAACAATTACAAAAATTTGTCATTAGAGTCTAACATTGATTACTCTAGCTTGATTAACAAGAAATTCATAGACATGTTGTTGTGATATTATGCATGAGCCTCACCTCCATGCAAATTTTTCAATTGTTCCATCCATATTTTCATGCTTAGAAAGTTAGTGTGCATTATTTACAGTTCTTTGTTTAGTTCATCTACCAATTTAAATAATGAATGACGATGTGTGTGTTGGAGTCTTGTTTGTTGGAAATGATCCCAAGTACTGCTATGTTAACTTACAATGTCTCAAATCCTTCATATACACTAAAACATCTCCACACACACTCACCCATATTGTCATTGGTCTATATTATGTTTGAATCTACATCTTTCTATTCACTCTCTCAAAGTGTCTAGCTCTTAAAATTTGTCTAAAGTTGTGAAATATATAATTATAAGAAGCTAAGTCTATAAAGTTTGCAATAGAAATGGAATGTATGAATTAAAGCTCAAACTGATGCAATCTTTCATTTTTATTAATAAAAGATCTTATTTTTATTTTATTTATACTTCACATGTATTCTTCAAGTGTTATCATAGACATGTCATTCATGACCACCAGGATTAAGAGGTGCTTGTGAAGAATGTTGCTAGTGTTTTTATTGAAGGAAAATTGGTTTTGAATCCTCGACCATATACCCTTAACAAAACAAAACCAACTAGCTAGAAAGACCAAATACTAACCCCCATATTAAAAAACATCAAAATAAAACAAGAAAACTATAATAACACCTTAAAAGTCCTTACATATTTTTTTTTACAAAACTATCATTTTTATCCATTATTTTCTCATTTATACTTCTGACCTTGTTCATGATTCTATAAATTTGAAAGGCCCCCTTTTCCTTACTTTGGAGTCTGGTAGAAAGCTGTTATGCCCTGCATCCCTGTCCCTACATTTTGTGTGCAAAATGTTGGGTCCCCCTTTTTTTTCGTTGCTTTGCTTTTTGTTGCGGCTCTGCCTTGTCTTTCTTTTCTTTGCTTTTCCTTCTCTGGGGTTTTCTTCCCCGGAGTGTGTCATTTTCTTGGTTCGTTTTCCCCTCCAGGATCCCGGATCCCGGAGGTGGCCCTTTTGTGGGAAGCCAGATTCCAGACCCTGGGATTCTTTGTGATGATATTCCTAAGTCTTAGGAACATTATCGTAAGGAATCCCCGGGCCCGGAGTCTGGATGTTTTGCATGGCCTGAAATTTTTGGAGTGCAGAGGATTACTTTTTACCACGGGTATAAATAGACTCGCCTGTCATTATCACACTTACCACGTTTAAAATCTTTGAAGCACTTAGAGCGAAATAGAGCGACTTTCAAAGCAATTAGCAGAGCAGTTACAAAGAGGTTTGCGATAGTCAAAATTTAACACCTTATACTGTTCTCAGACATACGCTAGTGCTCCGTGGTGGTGATCTTGACAGCTTGACGATTCGAGGGTGTTGCAGAGTTCTCCTGGTAATCTTTCCTTCCTCCACCTTCTGCATTTTCAGGTTGGTTTCTCTGCTTCCCTCCTCTTCCTTCTTGCTTTCATTTTCTGGTTTTTCTCTATTTTTTCTTTTCGTTGTTTTTGGTTGCTTTGTTTTCGTTTGTTTCTTTGGCTTTCTGGTTTTGCCGCTTGCTGGTGGCTTGGCTCTGCCAGAAGGTTGTCCGCCTTCTGTGCAGATGTAAACAGATGTAAATAATTTGTGAATAGTCTGTAAATATTTTGTAGATAGTTTGTAAATGCTCTGTAAACAATTTGTAAATCGTTTGTAAATAGCTTGTAGATGGCATGTTCATAATGTAAATAGCTGTATTCTTGTTTCAGCTTTGTCTGGTTTCTTCCTGCGGGAGTCGTCCGCGTGTATACTCATGTATATATGTATATTTCTGTAACCAACCCTTGTATATATCCCTCCATTCTGTGTATATACCCTTTGGCTCTATGTATATCCTTCTGGGTGGCTCGACGAGCTGGTCGAGTCACCCTTGCTGTTGGTTTTTTTTGCTTCAAGTTGGCTTCGAGGCAGAAAACCACTTGTTTGAAGCTCGGCTCGTGGCTGGTTTCAAACAGGTAATTTTCTCTCTCCTCCATCAAGGCTGTCAGAGCCTTATTTATTTCCCATGCGCGCAATTACTTCCGGCCAAGTGGCTTTCCCTTTTCGCGCATTCAAACAGTTGGCTCCGCCGCCAGTACCATCCCATCCATTCAATGCTAGCACACGTGGTGTCCACGTG
>MU224834.1:3123463-3148697 GCA_018584345.1 Thuja plicata | reverse complement strand
ATAGGCATTGGTGGTCTTCTAGCAATCATTCCTGCTTGGATTAAACAATTTTCAGCCCTGACAGCTATGTCAAAAGCTTGGGGTAAGGAATTGCCTCCCATGGACTGGATCATGACAGATATTTGACCATTTAGACTTTGTAGATAGTATAGGAAGGCATGGTCTGCTAATGGTCTGACTGAAACGGGAATTCTATTCCATGTCTTGAGGAATCTACTATTGTAATCTGTCATTTGTTCTTGAGGGTCTCTCTTAATGGTTGTCAACTGCTCAACCAGAGACAAGTTATCTGATTTATCCTCAAAATGTTTACTTAATGCATCCCCCAACTCATCCCAAGAAGTAATAGACCCAACCAGTAAAGTTCTGAACCATTCAAGAGCTTTACCTTTTAGAGATGCARCTAATAGCTTGGTGGCTACATCTTCTTGAGTAATGTTGTGAATGCTGCAGATGGTAGTCACATCTCTTATATGCTCAAAAGCTGTGGTTTKCCCTTCACCTGTGAAATCAGGCAAACTTTTCAATKCCACCAAGGGTACATCATGATGCACTRCAAAATTTAATGGGCTTCCTTGATTGAAGGGTGCAAAAGMAAAATTTCTAGCCATTGGAGGGGCTGAAACTTGAAGATTCACAAAAATATTGGCTATGCTTGAATCCTCTAGATCTCTGGTCAGAGATMTTCCTCTCCTTCGATGATGAAYAGCAAGAGGTCTCMTTTCTGATGAATYARGAGGTGTGGACTGAACWCTCCTTGCAGGGGACTCCCTTTGAGTTGACCTGCCTTTGTGACTTCTCTTCAAGGGCAACTCTGAAAATTCAGTAGGCTTAGAGCTCCTAGTTGCAATCTTTCTCATATATTTCAAACAAGGCTGGTCTGAAACATGAAAACCAGTGGAGTCGCCAGATATACTTGTTAGAACAACTTCTTAAAAGCTTGTATTATGTAACCTACATATCAGAGATAACATAATATTCTATAATGAACTTCTTTTAGCTCCCACCGGGCGTGCCAGAAATGTTATACACTGAATTTGCGCCTCTGATCTCAAGCTCTCTTGGTCTTGATAATCCAGTACAACATGGGAATCATCTCAAGGTTGTGGGACCTTATGCTAACCGAGATGAGACCTCCAGATTCTAGGCTGGTTCCTCTTGGATAATCACCTTAATTTTCTTCTTGAATAGGAAAGTAAATCTTTTGAGGTAAAGGGATAGAAGGAGTGCTTGAAAGGGAAATGACTGAAAGAAAATTACCTACTAGGTGATACACCGAACTTAGGGCTTGAATCTCAGTATAGAGGAATGAAACTAACAGAGGAAACAGGTGTAACAAGTCACAACTCACTAGATAGGCTTGCATAAGTATTTCATAGGAGGGTTTTGAACAACAGACTCAACCTATGACCTTCAAACAAACATCCTTTTCTGTAATCAGGTGTAGGAATGAGACAAGACTGCTAGGGGCTGAAATATACCCACAAAACATCTAAATCAGATCAAACACAGTGACACTCAAAATTACAAAAAATGAGAGGGACCAAGAACCCCAAGTCCATTAACAACATTCATAAACTTCAATCCAATAAGAGATGATCAAGACAGTGAAGACAGGGGTAGAACAGATATCACAAGTACTTCAAGAATGTCTTAAACATCAATGGGAAATACAAATGCAGGAAACCATAAGGGCAGAAAGAATGCCACGAACTGGTCTCTGAAGGAAGAATTCTCCTAACAATTTCCAAATCTGAGCACTAAGGCTCTCAAAAACTTTTTATATTCTCATGTACGCAGGCAGGAGTCCAAAACCTAGCTAGGGTTACAGATTTACAATACAATAATCTCCCTAGTACAAAATCTGATCTGGCTATAAATGTGCCATGCTGGTGAATCGATCAGATCAGACTTATCGTGCCACCCTCGTACTTGACCATGCCTGCCGAACAAGCAACCTAGATTCATCAGTTCAATTCTGCAAGTAGACCCTGCCATGAATGCTTACCAACTAATGTATTTGTTTAGGACAAGAAAAGACCCTTGATGGCTGCCGCTTATCACTCATCAATGAGTCCTCGATTATGGCCATACTTCTTGCCAACTGCATTCGAGCAATAACTTCTACGTGGGCTCTGCATCTTTTTCCACGCCTCTGGCTTATCCTGTAAATCCCTCTGTAACATTCTAGAAGTCCTCGAGCTCTGATGACTTCATCAGCATCATCATCGCGCAGTCGCGAGTCATGCTCTCCTCCTTCTAGATTTTGAGCGATGAGCGACGAGTTCATTTCTTCATTACCTTTCCTATGATCGCGCACTCGCGAGGAATCTTTTCTTTATCTCGGAACATCGACGACTGAGCGACGAGCAGTTATCCCTTTCCGGTCGCGCAGTCGCGGGCCATCTTCTTATTATCTTTTCTGTTTGGTGACTGAGCGACATCATCTGCTCTTCATTGATCGCGCAGTCGCCCAGACATTACCCTGTTTTCACTTTTGTGCCCGAGTGCGCGACGAGCACCACCTCTTGCTAATCGCTCAGTCGCGAGCTGTATTTCTTTTATCTCTTTTCTTCAGCAAGCCCGCGACACCTTGTCTTTTTGCTCAGTCGCGCAATCGCGGGTCGTCTTGCCTTCACATTCATTGCTCAGCGAGTGAGCAACCGAGCCCATTTTTCACTCGTCGCGCACTCGCAACCTGTTATCGATCCTTCCCTCTTTCTTGGCGACTGAGCGACAAGAAGCCATCTCCCTCGGTCGCGTAGTAGCAACCCTTTTCTGTTTCATTTGACCACTGCAGCAACTGAGAGATGCATTACTATTCGAGCTCGTCGCTCACTCGCGAGCCAGCATCATATCTTCTTAAAACATCTGCGAGTGCGCGATGACATTACCCTTCAGCTCGGTCGCTCGGTCGCGGACTTGCAACATTAATCTCCAAAGACATCGCGACTGCGTGATGACCTCCCGGAACAACTCATCGCCAACTCGCGCACTGCCTTTTCCTTTATCCTCTTAAAAAATGTCAACGCAACTGCGCGACAACATCACCCGTTGAGGTCGTCGCTCACTCGGGAGCTAGGAACCCGTCATAATTTAGACATCGCGACTGCGCGATGGGGCATTGAAAGATTTGACTCGCTCAGTCGCAAGGCGAGAATGACTTAACCAAAAATGATCGCGATTGCGCGACAACACCTTTCCCAGCTCGTCGCTCACTCGGGGGTGGATTAGAACTATGCGGGAAAAGGTAGCGACTGAGCGACGAGCGTAAATGGCAGCTCGTCGTGCAGTCGCGCAACTTAAACTTGAGCAAATTTTAAAAGTGATTGCGCGAATGAGCCATTTGGTTGATTTTTTGAAAAAGGAGGGCCTGGCCATTTTGGCGAAAAAACACAGAAAGACCAAAAATGCATAGGATAGGGAAAAATGGGCAACAGTTACTATCTTAAAAAACTCTAAGAATATTGTTAGTGTTACTATTTTAAAAAGCTCATGGATTCTAGATGCATCGAAGGGAAAGTTGTTGAAATCATCTAGAATTGGTGTTGGATCTTTAAAAGTTACGGTGTGAACAAGGTCAAAATGTTAGGATAATAAGAAGATTTAGATCAATAGTTTCATAAGACAAAAAGGTCTTCTGCATTCAAGGAAGACTAGCTTGGAAATATAGATAAATTTGAAGGGTTTAAAAGATTTATTGTATTTGAGATACAAAGATTGGGGATTCATGTGAACAATGTGTTTGAATAAAATTAAAGCTTGGAGATTCAAATTCTAGAATTTAAGTTGCTACCTATAAAAGGAAATCGTTAAGCCTTCAGCTACATGAAATCAAAAAAAAAATTATATTATTTCTAAAGCTGCTTAAATATTTTCTCATTCAACAATTTGAGAAAGTTGAGGTTATTAAAATAAGTTAATAACCAAAATGAAAACATTTGGAAGGCTTTCAATAAGTATTGAAAAAGTGTTTATAAATGAGTAATCCTCACCAATGCGAGTAAGGTTTTTCATTATAAAATCAAAGCAATCAAGGAGTATATCATAGATATTAAAAAGTGAAATTCTATAGAAAAAATATTGCTCTTCAAAAGCTCACCAAAGACTAGCAATCAGGAAATTATGTAACCATTAGAGGTAGCTAAAGTCTATTGAAGCAGTTAATAGAAATTTGTATTTGAGGATTGTAATGGAATAAGAAAGAAGAAGAATTAAATGTTGAAGAAAACTCATTAGTTGAATGTGATGAAGTATTGTCTTAATAAAGGAAATTATAGTTGTAAGGAAGAATAGAGCATGAATTTGAGGAAATATATGTATTTTAAAACGAAGTGTTTTCTTTTATGTCTAATTGGATATTGTAGTGTTTAGTTACAACAAATATGTTGTCTTAGAGGTACACCAAGAATATTTTTCATGATAGGTTTCTTGTTTGAATATGATTTTTTTTGGAAACCTATAGCCATAATTTTAGAAGATCCTAAATAGAGGTTTAATGTATATTTTGTAAATCTCATTGGATAGGGTCATAAGTTTGAGGAGTTCGTATTAGTAAGAGTTTAAACTAAGAGAGTATAGCATAAGAGATTCCCCTGTTTAGGGTCATACCTTAAGTCTACAAAATAAACTAAGCTAGATTTGTTCATAAGGGAATTCTATATATAAGAGGTGGATAGATTTCTAAAATTGTGAAATGCCAAGTGAATCTCTCAAAAAATAAATAAATAATATGATTGAATGCTAGAGGTTTCCATTTTTGAATTTATGCAAGTAATATTTGAGGTCATCGAAGACCATAGAAGCTAAGATCCCCAAGAAGACACATCTTGACCCTATTGGAGGTGTTGATCACATCTGAACCTATGATGTAGAAGCAACTAAATTAGCTAGGGATCATGGATAGAGCGTCCCAAAAAAATCATGGGAGTTCCTCCGTTTAATCTCTAGCATTTGAAAATTTTAAGATAAGTAACAATAATCAAATTAATAATAAAAAATTAAAACTCAAGTATGATGTACTAGTATTATATGATTTGTCTTATTATGTTATTAATCCAAAACATTTAGAAAAACATATTAAATGAATTCACGTAATGATATTCCAACCAATTTCAAATTGTAAAAGCCATGAAATAGAGGAATCTTTCTTTATTATAGAGCACTAGCTACATGCAAGTTGGAAGAAATCTCCAATGACACTATCGAATGCAATCATAGTTACCATTCTTTTATCTTCTATGAATACAATGTTGGTTATAGATTTTCACCACTTGACCCTTACAATATGTTGCACCTAACAAGTGACTATCTAAATCAATAATTAAGTGAGGTGTGATGACCTTATACACCTTCTCTATACCTATTTTAGAAGATGCAACTATCTTCTTATGATTTTAACAATACAATAAATAAACCAAGATCCTTTTAACCAAAAATAAAGTAAGGTATGTAGCTTTTAATGAGAAATTTATTTGAAAGGAAATAAATAATAAGAATTTGATGACACAAATGGAACACAAATATTTCTTAATCTCAAATCTCATTCAACATCTACAGATTATCATTCCAATTCCACACAAAGATGTATAATGAAATAAAAATTAAATAACTAAAATCATAAATCAATAGATATATGATATCATCCTATGGTAATCACTATTCAACAATGGAAGAAAAGCATTACATAAACTACAACACTCAGTTCACAATTCAAAAAATACTACTTTAAGATATTATTTTTCATTAAAGCCTTCTTGGAGATAATCTTTTATAAATCCTTAAACACATCAAAATATTATGTATATAAGCATTTAGTTTCAAGGCTGACTTTGGTAACCGACAATTTCTTGAAGATAATTTCCCAAAAGATGAGTAAAATTTTTTAAAATCATTTAAAACAAACATAGCATAAAATAAAGATGGCCCTCCTTAACCTATAGTTTTGAGGCATGAAAATCATAAAACAATTAGTATTTATTAATTAACTAATCCCTTCATCTTCACTCACTTGTTCTTCATAAAGCTCCTTCAACTCATCTAACCCTTGTTGCACCCGTGTTGTTGTACCCATTGTATCATTCTAAGTCTATTGTGGGAAATACACTATACTCCAAAAATGAGATAAGAAGAGAGGAATCATATAAGGCCCCCCCAAAAATGATAATGTTATTGATGTACACTGAACACCAAGAAGAGCATGTGGTCATTCTTGAAAATATGCATGAATATGAATGTCATCTACTGAACCATCTAAACAATAATGACTCTCATTAGGATCTAAAGAGTTCACATCAAGTTGAGAGACCATATGGTGTGTATCACTAGAATCTAAAATTCATTGAGAAAATAAAACCCTACCTTTTAAGTTCTCTTTTTCGTTAGTAATTTCCTGATTTGAAGAAGATGCTTTGATAGAATCAATTTTGCCAATGTTATTCTTTCTTAGTAGAAAAGTTAGGTGCTCAATTTTTTTTTCATGCATTGATATTCTTCATGACCAGTTTTGTTATAAAAAGCATATTTAACTCTCTTAGTAGTTGATTTAGTTTGAGATTAGTTATCCTTTTTGAAGTTATCATTTTTTTCTTCTTTCTTCCTTTCTTTGTCCTTTTTAGTGTTCTTGTTATCTCCTTTAGCATTTTAATATTTTTCATTTTTTTTGTAATTAGAGCTTGTGCCTTAGTAGATCTCAAAGTACCCATTTGATTTAAACTTTCTAGCTCCCTTGTAAAATAAAAAATGAAGTAATCTAGTGTGGGAATTTTCCATGAGGTACCAAGGGCTCTTTGAGTAGAATATAAAGTTGAGATAAACACAAAAAATTCAAAACATAGAATGGAAAGTACAAAAAGAATTAATCGATCCTCTTTCTTGTTAATTCTGCAATCTTTTAATTGTAACTTCAAAAATTTAAATTTAGGGAAGAAATCAGCTAAATTTAAAAAAAATTGAAGGACTAAGACCTAGGAATTGATTTTCCATATCATGACTTATAATTTCATTAATTGTCCCAAATAGGATTTTGAGAGCTTCCCAGACTTTGTTTGGGGGTTTTCATGTTCTCAACATGAAATACTAATTTAGGAGATAAATTAGTGATCTAAGATTTTGAATGTCACTGCTCGCAGTGATATGATAGATCTGCAAACCACCATAAGATGTGACCTACCCACCATGGATGAATTTTTTTTTGGAAATACAATATGGGAAAGAAAGATACTGAGAGGGGGGGTGAATTAGATCTTAAACTTTCATCCTTTAAAACAAAACTGATCCACAACCATGCATAAATATAATTGAACTATCAACTAGTAGCATCCATGATAGTAAATAAATAACTCAAGACACAAAAATTTGGTAACCCAGAAACCCAATAAGGTAAAACTAGGGTGGGGATGACAGCCACAAAAATATTCACTACTACAACAATAAAGTGTACATGTTAGGGCTAAAAAGTTTGATCACAATAAGTAATCTACCTTGTTAAAGTTCTGCCCGGTTAAGACCTAAAGATCATTACAATGTACCTTGTAAAAGGATTTAATCACCCTGTCAAGAGTGGCCTTGTTAGAGGAGTTAGAAAATTCCACCTAAATGTCACCTTGCTAAAAGGATTTATACAATGACTGTTAGGTCAACCTGATTGTTTGTCATCATTTGTACTTCATGTGTCCTTTCATCAAGTTTGATAATAATCATTCTTTTGTCTTCTTCAGCCATAGTTTTGTCATCTTCATCTTTCTTATTTTGTTCCACTACTTCACATAGTCTTACTGTTTGCATTTTTTGTTCTCTTTTCAGGTTTCTAACTTCTTCACACAATATGTTGTTCCTTTCCAGTAGATTTGCAATTGCTGCATCACTCTCAGTAGAGTTTCCATTCTAAAATAGATTTGCAATGTCTTCTTCCTAATAATGAGTATCATTCATTTATCTGGACAAATATTTCCTTTCTTGTATGGACTTATTTAGTTTCTATCTTGTAGTTTCAGGTTGATGTTATGCTAGTTGAATTTCAATCTTTTGATTCTCAATGACTTTACCCAATTTGTAAATCTCCATCTCAAGATCTGTACACTGAAGCTGATTAAAACCTTTTGTAGGAGAACTGCGCTCTGATACCATTTTTAGAATGAATTGAGAATAACTAAGAGGGGGTGAATCAGTTATCCACAGGTCTAGATGTGCCCATTTAAACTTTATACCAGTTTGAACAACTCAGATCTGCTCGGTAGCAATAACATAAAACAACAACATATATATGCAGTTTATTGTTAAGGTGTAATCAGCTTATAGAAACTTAACAGTAAAACACACCATAAACATTTACACAAATTGACACCATTATTTAAAGTGGAAACCCAATATGGGAAAAAACTACCAATAACATGCTATCAACTTTTCACTCTTCTGAAGTGAGCTATGTTAGAAGCCAACCTTGTTAAAGGTTACAAAACACACTGCTAAATGTGACCTGGTTAAAGGATTTAAACTTACAACAAAGTAAGCACTCGGCTAAGAGATTTAGAAAGGTCTATTAGAACCACTCTGTTAAGAGATTTCACCTAATACACTGGTTACAATGTGTCAAGATTTGATCCTTCGTTATGAACTTTGATGTTGATAATGGATATTCTCTTTCCAATACCTTCTCTGATCTAATAATCTGATATGTCTTTACTCTGTTGTTCACTGCTCATTCACTCTGCTAGATCTATGCTTCTTCTAACAAAATAACCCTTCACCATACATTGTTAGGGTTTAAGAAGCGATCTTATATACTTTACGAATCTAACATCTAGATCTTGATCAATGATCAGGATCATATGCTTATGCCGCTTAGGCATTCCAATTTTTTGATTCACTCGATGCCACGCATTGGGATCAAATAATTAATGCATAATTAACTCTATTGAAATCATTAAATACATGAATAATTCAGCCCAACATGGTTTACCTTCAATTTTTGCTTGATTGTCGAGTCACTTGGCAACCATTATCTGCTCGATGATGACTATGCCGGATAGCTCAGGCTTTACTGGATAGCTCAGCCACAGTGATGACTAGCTAACCTACCTAGATAAATGACTAAGTGTGGGACACTAATGATAAAAAAAACTTAGAGATCAATAATCCCCCCCTTGATATTAGTGGCAAAAACACACTTATCATTTCTTTATATCCACAAAATTTTACCTAAGTACACAACGTACTCCCCCTAAGATTATACTTCATACTTACATAATATACATGCCTTACAAAATATTATGCCTGATTCTGCACATCTTTATTTGATTCCCCCTTGTTTTTTTCACTAATAGCTGCAGGGGTTAAATTATACTTATCCAAAAATGACTTATGAAGTTATAATGTTAGTGCAAATACTGTAATGGTGGATAAAGGGTTTAAAATTCAAAAATCTTCTTTGATACCATGAAGAATTCAGGATCTAAAAGAGATAAGATAAAAGAAAAATAACATATTGAGAGCCCAAATGTTGACCATAGATTTACAAAAGCACTGGGTATGTGCAGGATCATGGTATGCCAAACCAAGCCCTTAAGTGGCAATGAAAATTTAGAAAATCAGGTTTAGGAAAGTTGACGCAAAAATTTGAACAAGTTATCAATCTTATATAAAAAATGTGTCAAAAGAGAATCTGTAGACAATAGAATTTAGTTTCTTTTCTACAAGCTAGTTTTTTTAAAAAAATTATTCTATATGGTGAAATTTTAAATCTATATGCAGTAGTATGAAAATTTCACGAAAAAGATAAGAAGTAGGTGTATGTCTGACCACCTAAAACACAATAAAATAATAATATTTTTTTACAAGATTATTGATATAAGTAGTAGACTCGTGTCCAGATGTGATGCTTATTTTTTTGTAATTTTTTTCAAAATAAATAATTTATTATGATTTTTCTACTACAACTTTTATAGAATATAAAAAATTTTGTGTCTGACCACCTTAACTTATTCTAAACTTCATCAAATTGAATTTTTTTTATTTTTTTAATGTATTAGGAAAATCATAGAATGTGACTCATGTTTAGGATTTCAAAAATGTTATACTATTTTAAATCTATAGCTATTTTTCAATCAGTCTATCAATCAAGACTAAAAAGATAAGAAGTAGTGTATGTCTGACCACCTTAAGCACAATCAAATGATAATATTTTTTTACTAGATTCTAGATATAAGTAGTAGAATCATGTCTGGATGTGACGCATATTTATTTGTAATTTTTTTCGAAGTAAATAATTAATTATGATTTTTCTTCTACAACTTTTCCTGAATATAAAAACTCTCATATCTGACCACCTTAACTTAGTCTAAACTTAATCAAATAAAAAAAAATATTTTTTTTCTTATAGGAGATGAAGCATAGAATGTGACAAATATTTCAGATTTAAAAAATGTTATACCATTTGAAAGTTTTTGATATTTTTCAATTAGTCTACCAATTAGGACTTCTTTTTCACATCGCCACTTTTTGGCATACCATGATCCTGCACATACCCCACTACCAAGGATGCTCATGAGTATCTTTGAGGTAAATTGTGGGTGATTCCCCTAACTAAGGATAATTAGTTTAGAATGGTACTATTGCATCAAATGTTATATTTAAAATATTTGACACATTGATGCACAGGAACTTACACTTTAGGATGTTGCCTAAAGTTGTGAAAGAAAGACAAGGACAGAAAAGAGCATTAGTCATAAGCAAGAGGACAAGAACAACATGATACTGAGTTCAAACACAAGAATCTGCATGATGAAGATGTCAATGTCTTTGGCATTGTTGTCAAAGAGGGAGAGTTTACTATACTTTGAAAGAAGGGAGAGTTTACTGAAAGAGAGAGTCTACAGATGAATAGAAATAGAAAGGTTTCAGTGTGAATATAAACACAGAGGGACAAATGTTTTACAAGATGAGAATCAGAATGAAGCTAAAGACATTAATGAATATTTGATCATATCAAGGAACACAGGCATACTTTTTGGATTGTATGGTAACTATGTTTGTAAAATTATTATTTTAATGTTTAGTTTTGCCATCAATGCCAAAGAGGGAAATTGTTGGAAAGCTACAATGTAAACAATATTTGTTTTGTCATTAATGTCAAACCTTAACTAGTGAGACTATTGCTATCTATTTGAGTACCATATCTATTGATTGTTGAAGAAGATTTGAAGGAAAGGATAACAAGAAGACCAATTGAAATGGTTGAGTTATGGGAAATCCCAAGGGTACTTGATCAGTTGGCACATTGGCAAAGTAATGTGTTGTTTATCTATAACACTAAGTCAAGATGTCAGTTTACTAGGAACAGTATATGTCGAGCAAAGTTTGTGTCGACCGAGCACCAGTGTATGCCAAGCATAATTTCTAAGTGTCGATCGAGCACCAGTAAATTGTCGAGGAAAATAGTGATGACTGAGTGGAACAACACATTGTTGGCTGAGCAGCAATATTTTGGTAATTGTTGAGATTTGAGATCTCTGGCCGACATAATTGTATTTATATGGATATTTAAATTTAATTAAGGTTAAGCAAGATTGGTCCACATTATTTAAATGCACAGGTAACAGTAATTATTGCATGGATCCAAGATTTAATTAGTGATTGCTTTGGAGAAGTAAATTAAATATAAAGGTGGAAAGATCCATTGGATCTGACGTAACCTAAGATCTACGGTCTTGATTAAGCAGAAAAAAATTATTTTACCTAGATGAAGAGGTATAAGATAACCTAAAGGGGATATTCTAGAAGTAGTCATGTGAAAATTTTATGCAAGAGGATCGCATGGTTAATTGAATGATTGGCATGATCTAGCAGAGAAGTAGAGAGTTGCAAAAGTGATTGCTTAATGGATTTCCAAGCAGATCTAAAGATTGAAATGAGAATGGAGGCCACTTAGTGAATTAGCATAAGAGATAAATTGGATCTACATTTGCAAAGTAAGTTGTATGTATCAGATCACACCTGCTAATTATTTTCTAACCATTGTATCAGTCAAAATATTTTAACCAGGTTGACCTAACAGTCATTGTATAAATCCTTTGAAAAAGGTGACATTCAGGTGGAATATTCTAAGACCTCTAACAAGGCCACTCCTGACAGGGTGATTAAATCCTTTAACCAGGTCACATTTAGCAATGTGTTTTGTAACATTTAACAAGGTTGGCTCCTAGCAGAGCTCACTTCAGATGAGTGAAAACTTGGTAGCTTGTTACTAGTGGTTTTTCCCAATTTAGGTTTCCACGTTAAATATTGGTGTCAACTTGTGTGAATGTTTATGTTGTGTTTTACTATTAATTTTCTACAAGATGATTACATTTGAATAATAGACTGCATATTTATGTTGTTGACTTATGCTATTACTTCCGAGAAGATCTGAGTTGTTTAAAGTGCTATAAAGTTTCAATTGGTACATCTAGACATGAGGATAATTGATTCACCCCCCCTCTTAGTTATTCTAAATTCATTCTAACAATAGGCAAAAAGTGCAACTAAGTCCAACCATGAAAGGGAGAAAGAATTGGAGTAGTGGCGAAACCACCAAAGAAACTAGGATGATTTTGTTGGAAAGTTGACTATACTAGTTTATATGACTCTATTTAGTGTTTTCATTATGGAAAAAAATTCATATGAATTTTTGGATTCAGCACACATTATTAGAAGATCAGAAATTGGCTAAGTACAGAAGACTGGCCAATTAGTAGAGTGCCAGAAGAACAGAGCATCAGTGCACATGCATATGACTCAGTAAGGGCATGTGCCTTTGAATATAAGCTTGTAAGTATGTATTCATGCTAATTCAAAGAGAGAATTATCAGATCTGCAACTATGAAGAAGTTACAACAAGATGAAGTGACTATGACAGTAAAGGGCAGAATATGACAGAGCAAGGAACAGACTGTTATAGTTTTGATTAGCGTGTGTTCATTTGTTATTCAAATGCTATGTGCCTTGGAAGATAAGATTATGAGTATTTTTACATGCTAATTCTAAGATAGCATGATCAGATTTGAAAGTATGAAGAAGATACAGCCATTTGAAGAGGTATAGCCAGTGAATGCCAGAACAAGACAGAGATCATGGAAAGAGCCAACAAAGTTTGTTTTGGTATAGAAGTTGCACCTATCCTCAAGACTTGCACCTTTGGATTATGGATTTTTAGTGATCTAATAATTTTTTTTAAAAGGCGCATGACTTGATTCATTCAGAGAAAGAAGTTAGAGCTAATTTGGTGGAGCAGACTATGTGAAGAGATGCGTATGTTTGGTTTGAGTAAAGCAGTTATAATTAATGTTGCACTAACTTAATGAAGGGTTGTATGCTTAGTTAAGTGATCAAGATAGATGGTAAAAAATTTCCTAAAGCCGACATGTTCATGTCCTTTGAGGAAGTACTTATAAAAGGACATTTGTGATCAAAAAAGTTGCGAAAGCCATAGATAAGAAAAGCAGAGCAGAGTGTAAAAGAAGCAAAGATATATCTGTCATATGTTGATGATATAGATATTGAATTAGAAGATTTCAGAGTGAAGACAAGATTTTTGTAGTGATTTACAAGAGGTTAAAGCATCAATGCACAAAAGGAACTGATCAGAAAAGCAGTGTCACAGCAGCAGTTCACCTTCTAGATACAGTGTGTATCAAAGATCCTGAAGGTTGTAGCCTTCACCATTTGGACAGTGAGTCCTTGGATAGTAAGTCCACCACCCCTAACAGTGTTATTGTAAAGGACTCCTAATAGGTTCCGACACTTAACAAGGTCATTGTACTTCATGTATTGTAAAGACAACTCCTAACAGGGTTAAGGATCTTCTAACAAGGATCATAAGACACTAGTACATAATATTTGTGGGGACTAATTCCCACCAGGGTTTTCACCTGCATTGGGTTTCCCCTTAATCATATGTGGCATTATGTGTTGTGTATATTTATCTTACTTTCATTGATATTCAAGTTCATTACCTAAGCATTTATGTAAAGATTCAGATAATTAGAAAATGTATTAATTGATAGATCACTGATTCACCCCCCCCCCCCCCCCCCCCCTCCTCTCAGTGATCCTAATCCTCACAATTGGTATCAGAGCTGTGGTCCTTAGAAAATAATTTTAACCAGTTGAGGAGATCATGGAAAAGGTACAAATGAAATACTTGAAAAAGAATCTTGAAGAAGCCCTTGAAGAACTTGACACATATGAAAAAGAAAATGAAGATCATAAACTAAAAGTTAATGGCATGCAAATACTTATCAAGAAACTGGAATTAAGGAATTGTTCTTCGGAATTGTTCTTCAAATGATTTGGGAGAAGTATTCAAAAAGTTGAATGAAGAAAATTCATCTTTGAAGGATCAGATTGAAGAATTAGATGAAAATCTATGTAACAATGAAGATACCTATGATGATCAAGTCAAAGTAAACAAGTAGTTAGATGAAGAACTCAGACAAGAAAACATGGAAATCTTGGAGCTATGAAACAACAAAGAAAAGATGGAATCTGAATTGATTGCAGCAAAGAATCATATTGACAAGATACACACAAGCAAGGATCTAATAAAATCACACTTGTATGGTCAAAAGGTTAAAGGAGATACTAGAGGTATAGGATAAAATGAAGCATAAATTCAGATTGATGCCATCATAGATACTAAGGAGATTGGAAATGTGACTAAAGACAATGTTGAACCACCTAAGGATGAATGCAATCTAGTTGATCGTACTTGTTATGCCTATAACAAGCATGGACATATTGCAAGGAATTGTAAAGAGGTAAGACCCTTCAATGGTTACGGTTATTCATGAAATAAATTTGGTCATAGAGATATGAATTGTAAAACAAGTCAGAAGAACATGAATCAGAATAATCAAAGAAATCAAAATCAGCTAAGACAAAGAAGTTATCCTCAGTAAAGTGTTAGAATCCCTCAGAACATTACATGTCAGATATGTAATTACAATGGACACACAGCCAAGCAATGCAGAATGATGAATAACAACATCAGACCTCCTATCATTTGTCATTCATATGGAAAGGCTAGACACATCTCAAGGTCTTGCTGATCAAGAAAAAAAGGAGAAGAGAATCCTAAGAAGTCATTGTTTGAAGAATCATGAGAAGTTAAGTTTGTGGAAGCTAAAGCTAAATTAGATAAAATATGGGTCGAAGTAAAGAAGGATAATGAAGAGAACAAGGTAGTAGATGCATCGTCAGTGGACGCACCTTCTACTTCTGGTTAGTTGGACCTCATGGTCTTAGGGGGAGCTATTCTATCTTTGAACTCCTGCATGGCTGGTATACTCACCATCTGAGTATACACCTTGGATTACAATTTTTTGGTGACATTATGGTGCTATATGGAAGAGCACACGATCTAAATTGTTATCAAGAACAAGAACGGAAGTTACAGTTTGTTCCTGTGTCTACGCAGCAAGTATTAATGGTGGAAATCTACTTTGCAATCACCAAGTCCTCACTTGCGGTCAGAATAAATGATTGGAGATAATAGAAGCCCTAGCAGTTATATTATTAATGCATTACATTTATTCTCATCAACGAAGAAAGGAGATTGATAATTTCGTTATTTGTTAAGCAAAGTAATTTGAGTTTGAAATGAAGCCAAAGCACAGACACATCATTTCAAAAATTAGTTGAAACCTTACTTAG
Organism: Thuja plicata; assembly: GCA_018584345.1. Classification (NCBI taxonomy): domain Eukaryota; kingdom Viridiplantae; phylum Streptophyta; class Pinopsida; order Cupressales; family Cupressaceae; genus Thuja; species Thuja plicata. Next base: position 3,133,010 of record MU224834.1, on the reverse strand, counting down.
TAATCGAGTAAGCAGTTGGATAATAAAAGGAGCACTTGCAGTCAAGAAGCAAAGTGTCACAATTACATTCTTCAGCAGAGATTGATATCAAGAAAATCTTTGAAACATCTTGGAAGTGATTTATCAGTATGCTTCATGAAGTAGAATTGGTCAAAATCTTGTTGAGCAATGTTCTATGTGAGAATATTAGTATAGCCCTTGGAGACATTTTTTTTGGAGCCGACCTGATGTTATCCTTGGCAGTGCATACTTATTATTGATCATCTAAGTGTGAATACAACAAAAGAGTGTTCATGTAAGAGAAGAATTGATTGAAGATACAATTTGAAATATCATGTGATGAAGAAGATAAAACTATTATGATAGGTCCACAGGATTCTGCGCCCATGGCCAAGGACATGGAGTATACATTTGTGGTTGATAATGTTGAAGTATCAATGGCGGCGATGGATATTGATCTAGATAAGTTTGAAGAAAAATTTGTGAAAAGTCTTTATATCAGCAAGAAGATCTATTGATTTAAGATATCACAGAAAAGGAAGCAGAAAAAGAGAAGACTGAAGTGATGGACAGTTCATCATCATTGTTATCAAGTTTGACACTCATAACAGACTTAGACTCATGGGGAGTAAATAAGTAAGGGGGAGTATATAATCTGAAGGAGTCATGAAAAATATATCAGTTATTCCAGAAGAGAAGTATATGAAGAAGGGGCTCAGTGAATTGGTTAGCAACTTTACACTTGATCTTAGTTCACTCAAGGTTCAACAAGCATCCTTGAAAGAGTTTGTAGGGAAAGGTAGAGAAGATAATATCAAAGGGGGAGTAAATTAATGTATAGAATATGGAGTCTATCATATGATCAGGTCCTAGCACAGACTTGGAGAAGATGGAAAAGCTACAATATGCATTATGCTCTACAGATTGTTAATTCACTAATTGCATTTTGGGAGAAAGAGATCCAAAAGTTGCAAATTGCATATCCAGATGTGTATGCTGAGTGAGTACGTAGAAGTTTTTTTTTATCACCTTTGTCATTAATGTCAAAGTGGGAGTAGAGTATGAAGAATATGGAGTCTGGTATATAATAAGAGGGAGATATAAGATAGAGAGTTTTTGTATAAGAGTATAGATAGTAACTTCGACATATTCCTTTGTTGCCATTAATGACAAAGGGGGAGGTTGTTGGAAATTTGACTATACTAGTTTATATGACTCTATTTTTTGTTGTCATTATGGAAACAAAGTCATATGAATTTTTGGAGTCAGGACACATTATCATAAGATTAGAAATTGGCTAAGTACAGAAGACTGGCCAATTAGCAGAGTGCCATAAGAATAGAGCATCAGTGCATGCGCATATGACTGAGTAAGGGAATGTGCCTTTGAATATAAGCTCGTAAGTATGTATTCATGCTAAGTATAAGAGAGAATGATCAGATCTGAAATTATGAAGAAGTTACAGCAAGATGAAGTGACTGTGACAGTAAAGGGCAGAACAGGACAGAGTAAGGAAAAGACTGTTATCATTTTGATTAGCGTGTGTTCATTTTTTATTCAAATGCTATGTGCCTTGGAAGATAAGCTTATGAGTATGTTTAAATGCTAATTCTAAGAGAGCATGATCAGATCTACAAGTATGAAAAAGATACAGCCATTTCAAGAGGTACAACCAGTGAATGCCAGAAAAGGACAAAGATCATGGAAATAGTCAACAAAGATTATTTTGGTACAAAAGTTGCACCTATCCTCCGGACTTGTGCCTTTGTATTATAGATTTTTAGTGATCTAATCATGTGTGGTTAAAGGCGCATGACTTGATTCATCTAGAGCAAGAAGTTAGAGCTAATTTGGTGGAGCAGACTGTGTGAAGAGATGCGTCTGTTTGGTTTGAGTAAAGCAGTTATAATTAATGTTGCACCAACTTAATGAAGGGTTTTGTGCTTAGTTAAGTGATCAAGATAGATGGTAAAAGGTTTCCTAAAGCTGACTTGTTTGTTTCCTTTGAGGAAGTACTTATAGAAGGTCATTTGTGATTGGAAAAGTTGCGAAAGCCAGAGATAAGAAAAGCAGAGTAGAGTGTAAAAGTAGAAAAGCTATATCTGTCATATGTTGATGATATAGATATTGAAGTAAAATCTTTCAGAGTGAAGAAAATATTGTTGTAGTGATTTACAAGAGGTTTAAGCATCAGCACACAAAAGGAACTGAATAGACAAGCAGTGTCACAGAAGTAGTTCACCTTGCAGATACAGTGTGTATTGAAGATCCAGAAGGTTGTAGCCTTCACCATTTGGACAGTGAGTCCACCACCCCTAATAGAGTTATTGTAAAAGATCCTAACAGGGTCTGACCCTTAACAAGGTCATTGTACTTCATGTATTGTAAAGACAACTCCTAACAGGGTTAAGGATCTTCTAACAAGGATCATAAGACACTTGTACAAATTATTTGTGGGTACTAATTCCCACTGGGGTTTTCACCTGCATTGGGTTTCCCCGTAATCATATGTGGCGTTATGTGTTGTGTATATTTATCTTACTTTCATTGATATTCAAGTTCAGTACCTAAGCATTTAAGTAAAGATTCAGATAATCAAAAAAAGTATTAATTGATAGATCACTGATTCACCCCCCCCCCCCNCCTCCCCTCTCAGTGATCCTAATCCTAACAGATTTGTCAAAAATGAAATCGAGACATCTCTAGTAGACTCTTAAATGTTGAAATTTTTTGTAGAAAAGTGTTAGAAGATCATGGATGACTACTTAGGCTTAATAAGCATAAGTATAAATAATTGAAATAATTACACTAACAAAGTGTTTGATTAAAATTAAGAAGAAAGAAGAATAATATTTAATACATACCCTAAGACTTTTGCACAAACAATGACTGTTATAGTATTAAGTAGGATCATAGGTTAGCAAATGAAAAATATAGATTATGGGTGAAAATGCCTTTATTCCATCACAGAATGTTCTCTATAATGTATACATCTAACACGTTTGAAATGTTACTTGAAATTAATCTAATCATAGTTAAAATTTTAACCGAATGATTTCTAAGATATTAATCGTGGTAGTTGTGAAACATTTTCTTTTCTTTTGTATAGTGTAAAATAACATCATATGTAATAGATAATAAAGATCAATTATTTGTGAACTTATAGTTTTCCTATACCCACTTGACAAAGAATAATTTCAGGTTGGTGTTGGGATGCAAGTTACCTTGGAAAGCCTCTACATAGGAATATTATATGGTCATATTCATTCTCAAAATAAGGATTCCAAAAATCTGTACTTTTTAATATCCAACTAAATATTTTGACAGTAACAAAAATGTTTTCTCAAGATGTCATTGATATATGATTTATGCGACTTAAGGTGGCGGAGTAACAACAATGTCATCTAATAAATTAAATTATGGATGCGATAATGTTTATAATATTTGGTCAAGCCCATTATGATATTTTCTTTTTGTTTTCTCATAATTCATTATAAAAATCAAACCTAATCCAACCAACATATAATAATATGCACACATGCACTTTCAATGAATGCCCCATGAGATGTCAAAGTTACATAATAGCCTGAATTAATTTTTTTAATTTAAAGAGAAAATATAGAAGATTCCAACACATTCAAGATTGTAGTGTATAAACAACTACTATGGCCATATCTTTCAGACCATAACACTAAATTACATAAGACGTTTAACAAATATAATGTCATTTCAGTAGAAAAGTATTCATCGTACTTAACGTCGCGGGCGATATGAATAATGTGACTTCATGTACCTTATATCGATGGATAGGTTGCAATTTTTGTTCTTTTTAATTAACAAATTAATAAATAGGAGAATCATTTAAATTTTTTCACTTGCTAGGCTGGAGACAACTCTATATGCAGACTTAATTATATGCTTACTAAATTGTGGACCCTATCAGTTCAACAATTTCTATTACATTTTCTCACATATCCAGCACGTCTTGCATTTGAAATTCAAAGGAAAGGGTATAGAAAGAAGCATTAAGTTTTGGAATTAAATTTTTAAATCGGCGGCCATCCTTGTGTCAATGATTTCTATTGTCACTGGTTTAAGTTTTAGTAGTTATTGAGTATGAAATGGATTTATTTATATTTCCTGGCACAATAGATTTTCTTGGTAATGTTTTATTTATATTTTTTATTCTTCTGAGTGCTTTTTCCTAAATATTTAAACTTTCGGTATCATATTTTATTAGTGATGGCTTCCATTTTTTACTTTATGAAGACTAATTAATTTGTTCTATCTAAAACATATTTGTATGGATAGAAAAGAATAACGTGTTATGAAATGCGTCAGAACATGTGTTGAAGAACTAATTTATGTTTAAATAATTTACAACTGACTTTATATTTTATACTTTTATAATATCTAGTCATTATCAGTAAAAAGCTGTACCACAATTACCTTCTGGCAACCTGGCAAAAGAGTTGACATACCATATCCAGCTAAGAAAAATGTACGGAAACAACTTCAACACTCCCATTCTGCTATTCATCATACCCTGCGAAGGTTCACATAAATTGACATTTTTCAACATTCCTTGATTCACATAAATTGACATTTTTCAACATTCCTTGATATTTTGGTTGATGTTAAAGGGAGAAAAGGAAAACTTTATTAAAACAAGAGATGTGTCTGGCAGGAGTCTCTGCCTTATGCAAAGAAATGAGATAAAGTATGGAGCAGTAAGCACGATATATTCATGAAGTAGTATCTATCAAGTTTTAGATGTGGATATTAAAAGATGCAATAATAACAAGATCATCTACCATAATTAAACAAGGCAAATAGTGAGTAGATACGTTAGAGAAATGTGGTAGACTACAACACAATAGTAAGGAGCATAACAACCAATTTTTTCATCGTTTTAAAGTTGTAGAGAACTATTGTTCAAATATTTTAAAGAACATTTAAATGGAATCTATTTTAGAACACAAAAATTTTTTAAAAGACAAAGTTGTATCTTGTCAGCTATGGCATGGCAGGTCCGAAACATTAGCTGCCAATTTTATTTTTTTTGCTGAACAATGCAGTTGTGAGTGGTTCACCATAGTGAGCATCACGTTTTGAATTGGAAACCGTCAACCACAAAAATGCCAAAATTAAAATCTGCTCTTGCATTGTGTTTGCTTCTTTAAAAAATTTGCAATTTACAAAGAACAAATTTTTTGAGATCAAAAAAAGATTGAAAACAATATTGTGTGTATACATAAAAGTAATAATATTTCCTTTATGAGAACAGATCCCAGCCAAAAGTCTGCAGAGGAACCAGATTACTGACAATAAAATTTTCTTAATGGCATTAGATCCGACTCAGAAATTTTCCAAGGAACTATATTTCTCATAACTACAAGAAGAAAGTGGAAGAAAGATAGAAATGAACATTGGCTCACATTCATCCTAGTTCTATAAACTTGAAAGAATTTTTCAGCTTCACAACATTTACAATTATTTATAATGTAAATTACCTGACCCAATATGCAATCTGCAAAATATGACAATTGATAAGGTTGTTAGGCTCCCTTCCTAGGCTCCCTTCCATAGTGTGTAGACAAAAGCTTCTTTCAAATGGAGGGTAGAGGGACAGTAGAGTTTGAAAGCAAAGAAGTTACCAAATACAACATAATTAAAAATTTTATATAGAAAGCCAAAAATATTGATCATGTCTATTGTATTTTTTAGCCCCAAATGCTTAAGTGAGGAGAGTGAAGGGCAAATATCTAACATGGTATGGTGTGTTGGAAATAGTTAAGCATATTCATTATAAAGATTTCATAAGACTGGCATTTCTATAGGTATATGCAAACATAGATTGTAAACGTTTTAAACATTTTACATATAATGAGAACTTAGAATCATTGATTAAAAAAGAAAATAATGACAGATAATAGAAGATAAAATATGACCAATTTTTTAATACTTCATGATAATGCTAAGAAGAAAGTAGTACGTACAATATGTTTATTGCTTTGGAAACTCTTTAATTAGGTTTATTTCTATAGAGATCAGCTTGCTATCAACCTTTATAATGTCAGATGCAATTCAAATGGCTAAATATACATAATAAGTTCCTATACGAATTGTGTATTTGATTATAATGGGAAAGGTCATGTGCTAGTTGACATGAGTTGCACGTGTCTTTGTTTACCATATATATTGGCCTATGGATCTACAAAAAATTTAGGTTATGTGGGCACAATTCAAAATGCAACAAGATAGATATGTGTGGAGATACTTGGAAGGCCTTTGAGGATAGCAGCGAAGTCCTAAACTATCTTCTTTGCCTCAATAATTGCTTTTTTTTTTAAACCTCTATCTGGACGTTTTCTTTCACCTCTTGCTTTTGGAGGCATTAAAATCATGAATTTTTCGTAGCACACAATAAAATTCATCTTACTAGTTGAGTCAGGAAAACCCTTCATTTTAGAGTGCTAACAATTTTGCAATGACAAACAAGAAAATGACACAAACACTTTGTATCAATATTTCAACATATTGTTTATTAATGACAATGAATCTAAATATATCTGAGTGTATAGTCAAAAAATGGAAGTACTTCCATGGTAGACTGGTTTAGCCTTTCGAGTAAGTGGTTTTGGGGTCATGTTAAGTGCCTTGAATGGGTTCCTGATTTAGACTTGGCTTTCCCCCTGTTCTGCCCCAATTCTCCACCTTTCTCTAGCAAATTTCTTGTATTCTGGACTGCAGCTTTGAGATCTTTGACCTCAGGGTTAAGGTCAACCTTTTAGGTCTATGTCAACCTCAACCCTGACCTAGGTCAAGATCGACCTCACCCCTGACCTAGGTCAAGGTCGACCTCGACCTTGACCCAGGGACAAGATTTTAGGGTCTCACAGTTTCCAGATGTTGGTATTTGAAAAAGTTAAATCCCGCTTTCGGGTCGGCTGTTTTGGGTTGCGAAGCGATGATTTCTAAATTATATTTAATATAGGTCCTCTCCTAAGGGTAAAAGGCTTTAATTTAAATTTAATTCTCCTATGTCGGCCTCCTTAGAAGATTGTGCCCTAATTTCATATAAAAGGTAGCCTTTCTCCTCGCATTTTCTCTAAGTCCTCTATTGAAGCCTAAGCATCATTGAGCAATTGAGAAACATTATCAAGAGAAGTTCAAGAAATCTAAGGAGAAAGATTTAAAGCAAGGATCCATCCACCATCAAGCATTCAAGCATCAATTCATCAAAGAGATCCATGGGAGGCCATTGAAGGATTCAAGCTACATAGTGCCCTTTTGGTGATCTCTCCATCCACCCTCTTCCAAGCCTCCTCCTACTCAAGAACCCATTCAATATTTGGTGTTGGAGATCTACAAGAAATTGATTGAAGACATCCTACATTCTAAATTCTAGATCCATTGGTGCATACATACTTGTCAATTCAAGGATTCGAATCCTCCACAAGGACTTTTACAAGCAATGTGAATTTATGCATTTGCTTTGTTTACTTCTACAACTTCAATTATATATTGAAGTTTAATTCTAAAACTAGGGTTTGAATAAGGAAAACCCCTCCCCCCAACAAACAAATCTCTTTTTCTTCTAGGTACATATTTAGGACTGAACATTTAAACTCAGATCTAGATACCCTTTTTCAACAAACTATCAGGATTCGTGAACAGATTTTCTGTCAGACCTGTATAGATCAGGGTGGAGATTATTGGGTCAAGGGTGAGATTAGTGGTTCAAGGTCGACCTTTTTCTTAAGACGGTGTCAGATCAGAAAAAAAAAATTGGTTTTTGTTTGTCTCTACGTTTTGGTTCCGGATCATACTTCAGATTTTCTAGAAATAAAGTACAGACCTCAGAAAACAACATTCTTCAGATCTACAATTATTTATGGTTAGTACTTCCTCTCATTATTTTCAATTAATGTTATATATCATATCTCCTTAATCCTAAAACCAAATTTAAGATATTCTTCCTTACTCTCATTTCCAAATGGTTGATTCATTTGTGCATTGATCCTCCTTTTGGGTTAATCAACTTGGATCTTCCATTTGTGCATTTGGGGATAAAAGAGGAACATCTTATCTTCCTTCCCCCTATATGCTCAATCTTTATAATCCAACACATAACATACATAAAAATACATTACAATTAAATGTAAAGGTTAAGGAAATACAACACACCTAAACACAATCAATCAACATATTTTTCTTCCTTTACATTTTGGTAAACCCGCGATAGACAACTATTTCTTTTTGGTTTTTAGATTTATATGTTTATGCTATATCTTGCATGTTCTTTCAATTAAATTTACAACTAATAAATCAAAATCTTGTGTTAGTTCATTTGCATTGAATTGGTGTATGAGCTTTATCACTTCTAGTCCTACATATAGTATCCTGGTTAGAAGAAGTCATAGAATTATGGGTTTCTTTGATCCTGAGTCTTCCTCTCCTTTCCTTAGGATCCTAGACAATAATTTGATAACTCATGATTCCAATCCTTCTATGGAGCATAACTCTTCTCACTCATCTCATGATGAGGATGATACCTTAAGAATTCCTCCTGAACAAGTGCAAAAACTCTCAACCGAAGTTGATAAAATGGGAAATTGGCTTATCCAAGAAAACCATAATCAAGATTCTATCCAAGTTATAGAGGCTCTTAAGAAATTCCTCCCTGATAATGATCAAGGTGTTAAATTCTTGCATGGTCTTACTCATCTTGTGCACTCAAATGTTAAACCTTTAGCTCAAGAGGCTCAAGAGTTAGGATATACACCTCCTATAACTATTCAAGGACCTTATTCTATTTTTTTACCTAGCATTCCTACTTATACTCCTCCTATGATGACTACATCTATCCCAATTTCATCTATCCCTCTAAGTGCTCCTCCGGTATCTCTACCCACCTCAAAACCTTCATATCATAGTGTACCTTTTACTTATTCTAATCCTCTTCCAACTGTGGTTCCTAATGTTCCACCATTTATGTCTTCTATTCCTGTTGCTTCCTACACTTTTCCTAGTGTTCCTAACATTTCTATGCCACCTGTTTCCTCTAATGATTCCACAATTATTAGTTTGGCTCAAACTGTGTCATCTTTACAACAACAACTTGCATCCTTATCCCAATCCAAGTTTAGCATTCCTACATGTGACATGGGTAGTCCTTTATCCTTAGACATCATTCGTGCTACTATCCCTCAACAAGCCAATATGCCTCATCTTGAGAATTACAATGGTAAAGGCGATCGTGTCACTCATGTTAAAACTTTTCAAATCCTTTGTAGTGACTATGATCATGACCATAGGATTTTAGCTAAATTGTTTGCTACAAATTTTTGTGATAAGGATTTCAAATGGTATTGTTCTTTACCTCCTTATTAAATTTATTCTTTTCCTAAACTTGACAATACCTTTATCCAACAATTTCAAAATAACATTGGTCCACAAGTTTCCTTAACTGATTTAATGCATTGTAAACAAAACATTAAGGAAAAGTTGACTGATTTCATTGGTAGATTTAAGCATTTGTATG
>MU224834.1:3072516-3107423 GCA_018584345.1 Thuja plicata | reverse complement strand
TATATATATATATATGGTAAAAGTATAAAGCTATGTCACACTTTTATAAAGGAAAAGGACCACGACATGCAAACTGTTCAACTTTAACAACATAAAATGTGGCATTTGTATTTAGAATTTAAGGATTATGTAAACTGATAAAATTTGTAAAAATGGATGAAGTTTATGCCTATAATTTTTTTAAAAAATTTGAACAAGAATTGACATATTTTTTTTAATTTTTGAAGTCCATTTTTCAATTAATGAAAACTGTTGAAAATTTGGGGTCTAGTTCCCACCAAACAAGTATATGAAAATAATCTATTTTTCCTCTGATTTCAAAATATGTTATAGATAAAATGTATAGCTAGTGTAGAAAAGAAGAAAGATTGGTTTTTAATTTATATTTTCTCCATTATAACTACTCAAAGTTGAACTTTCTGAAATCAACAGTTTTCATCTCCCACCAAATTTCCCCTATCAAATCTACACCATTCAAAAAACCCAATATGGGAAAAACCATGAGTAACATGCTACCACAATTTCACTCTTCTGAAGTGAGCTCTGTTAGGAGCCAACCCTATTAAAGGTTACAAAACACACTGTCAAAGGTGACCTAGTTAAAGGATTTAATCACCCTATCAGGAGTGGCCTTGTTAGAGGACTTAGAACATTCCAATCCGAATGTCACCTTGTTCAAAGGATTTATACAATGACTATTAGGTCAACGTGGTTAAAGAATTTTTTAGAATGAATTTAGAATAACTAAGAGGGGGGGTGAATCTGTTATCCTCAGGTCCAGATGTGCCCATATAAAACTTTGAACCACTTCAACAACTCAGACCTGCTTGACAGTAATTAACAACAAAAGTGTGTAGTTTACTGTACTAATGAAATAAGATTTACAAAAACTTAACAGTAAAACATAACATAAACATTCACACATTTTGACACCATGATTTAATGTGGTAACCCAATATGGAAAAAACCACTAGTAACATGCTACCAAAATTTCACTTTTCTGAAGTGAGCTCTGTTAGGAGCCAACCCTGTTAAAGGTTACAAAACACACTGTCAAATGTGACCTGGTTAAAGGATTTAAACACCCTTTTAGTAGTGGCCCCTTTAGAGGACTTAGAAAATTCTAATCTAAATGTCACCTTGTTCAAAGGATTTATACAATGACTGTTAGGTCAACCTGGTTAAAGGATTTGAACTGATATAATGGTTAGAAAGTAATTTGCAAGTGTGATCTATTACATACAACTTACTTTCCAAATCCAGGTCCAATTTCATCTCTAATTCTAATTCACTGAGTGGCCTCCATTTTCATCTCAAACTTCAGATCTACTTGGAAATCTATCAAGCAATCTCTCTCTGCTTCTCTACTTAGCCTTCTTTGCTAGGTCTTACCAATCAATCAATTAACCATGCAATACTCTTGCATAAAACTTCTCCTTACACTCAGATACAATGACAATAACCTCTATAGGTTATATTATACCTCTTCATCTAGGTTAGATAGATCTTTTTCCGCTTAATCAAGATTGTAGATATTAGGTTAGGTCAGATCCAACAGATCTTTCCATCATTACATTTTATTTACTTCTCCAATACAATCATTAATTAAACATTGAAACCATGCCCTAATAATGGTTTCCCATGCATTAAATGAGTGTGGACCAATCTTAATTAACAATACATATCCCAATAAAATCAACTATGTTGGCCAGAGATCTCAAATCTCATCAATTACTAAAATATTGTTGCTCAGCTTTGTCTGTCTCCCTCTACATTTCACTGGTGCTTGACATCATCTTTTCTTTTCTCGGCATCACCTTTTGCTTTCCTCGGAATCAACTTTTCTTTTCTTGGCATCAACCTTCCAGTGAACTGTCAGTTAAAGATAAATAATATATCACTTTTCCAAAGTGCCAAATGATCAAGTACCCTGGTGTATACTCATAACTCAACCATTTCGTCGGTCTTCTTGTTATCCTATTTTTCAAATCTTCATCAATCAATAGATATGGTACTCAAACATACAACAATAGTCTGACCAGTTAAGGTTTGACATCAATGACAAAATAATAATTGTCTACATTGTAGCAATTTTTTGAACAATCTCCCTCTTTGGCATTGATGGCAACACTAAACTGTAAAACAATAATTTCCAACCAAAGTTACAATACAATCCAAAAAATTTGTGTGTTCCTTGATATGAACAAATCTTCATTAATGTCTTTAGCTTCATTCTGACTCCCTCTATGTCTATAATCATACTAAAATGTTTTCTGTTACTGTTCAGCTCCCTCTTTCAGTAATATCTCCCTTATATCTATTGTTTTAGCAATAATCTCCCTCTTTGACAATAATGCCAAATATGTTGACATCTTTATTATGAAGATTCATCTTGTTCTAATCTTTGTATTATGTTGTTCCTATCATCTTTGTTTATGACTGATCTTCTTTTATGTTCTTGTCTTCCACTTCACAATTTTTAGGCAACATCCTAAAAATGTGACTCACTGTGGTCAATGTGTCAAGTGTTCTAATTAAAAAATTTAATGCAACAATACCATTCAGAACCAATTAGCCTTTGCTAGGGGAATTACCCCCAATTTACCTCTTAGATACTCATGAGCATCCTTGGGTAATGCTTTTGTAAATATGGCTGCCAATTGTTCCTTAGTGTTCACATATTACAGTCTAACTTCCTTCTTTTGAACTAGCTCCCTCAAGTAATGATACTTGATAGCTATATGTTTTGTCTTAGAGTGCATCACAAGATTTTTAGAAATATTAATGGCACTCATGTTATCACAATATATGACAACTGGTTCTATGATCTCCTCCTTCATACCTTTCAGTAGTATCTTCAACCACACAATGTTTGAACAATTAACTGTTGCTGCCACATACTCGGCTTCAGCTATAGATTGTGAGGTGCAATTATGTTTCTTGCTTTTCCAGGAAACTAATATTTTCTCCAAAATAAATGCTCCTCCTGTGGTGCTTTTTCTATCATCAACATTACTAGCCCAGTCAAAATCAGTATAGACTCTGAGTTCAAACTTGTCATTCTTTTTGTAATATAGGCCATAATCTTCTGTACCTTTCAAATATCTTAGAATTCTTTTCACTCCCATTATATGTGTCTCTTTTGGATTAGCAGAAAATCTAGCAACAATTCCAACTACTAATGCAATATCACGTCTACTGTGTACAACATATTGCAGCTTACCCATCATTGATCTATATAGCATTTGATTTACCTCTTTTGTATCATCATTCTTTGTCAACATCTATCTAGTAGCCATGAGTGTACTCACTAGTTTTGAATCTTCCATACCAAAAGTTTTCAGTATCTCCTTGACATATTTTGATTGAGTAATATAGACACCATTCTTCATTTGATATATTTGTAAACCAACAAAGAATTTTATCTCACCTAACATAGACATTTCAAATTCATTTTGCATCTCTTTTCTAAATGCTTTGCATATCACCTCTTGTCCACTGAATATGATGTCATCAACAAAAAATTCAGCCAATAAAATTCCTTTACCTTGCCTTGTCTTCAAATACACATTGTTGTTGTCATTTATTCTTGCAAATCCAATCTTTATTAGATAATTGTGCAATCTTTGATACCAAGCTCTGGGTGCTTGTTTCAATCCATATAATGCCTTGTGTAGTCTGCAAACCATGTTCCTCTTGCTTGGGTCAACAAATCCATCAGCTTGTTCAATATATACTTCATCTTCTAATATCCCATTTAGAAATGCTGACTTCACATCCATTTAATAAACTTTAAATATTTTATAGGTTGCATATGCAAGTAGAGTTCTTACACCTTCCAATCTTGCAACTGGGGCGAATGTCTCTCCATAGTCAATTCCTTCCTCTTGTGCAGAACCTTTGCATACCAGTCTTTCTTTATTCCTTGTTACCTCTCCATATTCATTCAGCTTGTTTCTGAATACCCATTTAGTACCAATTACATTTTTGTTGTTAGGCCTCGGTACTAGTGTCCATGTCTTGTTCTTTTCCATCTGGTCTATCTCTTCATTCATGGCTTGAATCTAGTTTTCATTGTCTAAAGCATCTTTTACTGTCTTAGGCTCAAAATCACATAGAAAACATGTGTCTTCTCTTAATTTGCTTATTGTCATAACTGCATAATCCTTTGCTCCTATGATTTGAATAGGTTTATGGTGCCTTCTCACATATTTTGCCAAAGTAGGCTCTTTCTTAGCTTCAGTTTGATCATTCATATTTAGCTTAGGTTGAAACTATGACTCGACATATCCATCAGATAGCTTGGCAGTCATCTCTTATTGCTCGACAATTTCATTCTGTGTCTCGGTAGGTGCAGACTGTTGCTCGGCAACTTCATTTTTAGTTTTGTTAGAATCCTCCTCTTCAGGATAAGTGAATGGTCTGTAACTTTCAGGATCAATCATGTTTTCAGCTTCATTTCTCTCTGCATATTCATCAATTCTAAAATTTGCACTTTCCACAATTTTGTTAGTGTTAGAATTCAAGAACTTGTATACTTTACTCTTAGTATAATATCCAAGAAATATGCCTTCTTCTCCTTTAGCATCAAGTTTACCATTTCTATTATCCTTCAGTATAAAACATCTACTCCCAAAGAATTTAAAATAACTTACAGTAGGTGCATATCTATACCATAGTTCATAAGGTGTAGCATTTGTACCTTTCTTGACTTGTACTCTATTCAAGGTATAAATAGTTGTACTTACAACTTCTCTCCAATATTTATGTGCAACATTTTTCTCCATCATTAATGTTCTGGCACAATCCATGATAGATTGATTTCTTCTTTTAGCTTTACCATTGTGTGGTGGTGTCCTAGGTGCGGACATCTATCTTTTATCCCTCAATCATTGTAGAACCTGTTAAACTCATTAGAAATGAACTCACCTCCTCTATCAGATCTCATACGTTTTAGAATCTTACCTGTTTCCTTTTAAACTTTTGCCAAGTACCACTTAACTAACTGAAATGCATCATATTTTTATTTAATAAATATAACAGTCATCATCCTAGAGTAGTCATCTACAAATAGAATAAAATATTTGTCTACACAGTAACTTTTCTCACCAATAGGTCTACAAAGGTCAGTATGAACCAATTCTAAAATATTCTCAGAAGTATGATTTTTTCTCTTAAAGATAGATTTAGTCATTTTGCCCAATTGACATTGCTAACACATTGCATTCTCAGGTTTCTTTAACTTAGGCAGCCATCTAACCTTTTCAATTTTCTTATGCTTACCAAGTTATCAAAGTTAACATGACATAGCCTCTTATGCCATAACCAAACATCATTACATTGTGTAAAAAAGCATGTCTCTTCACCTAAGTCTAGATAAAATAAGTTACCTTTTGTCTTCTCACCACCTCCAACTAATTCTCCATTGGCATCATAGATATTTTCTTTCCTCTGATGAAATTCAATTCTGTAACTAGAAGTGTTTAGCTGTGAAACACTCAACAAGTTATACTTAAGATCATCAACCCAATACACATCATCACATCTAATCTTGTCAGTCAATTGAATTGATCCTTTCCCTTTAACTCTACAAGGTGTATCATTACAAAACTTAACATATCCACCTTTACATTGTTTTAAGGTTTCAAATTTGTCCTTATCACCAGTCATGTGATGTGAACAACTACTATCAATAATCCAATGATCACCTTTACTCATATAAGAAATTAGTGCAGTTTTCTCATCATCATCAGAATCATCTTTCATTGCAACACGCACAATTTCTATATCATTTTCACCAGATTTATCAGATTCATTTTCAGAAGCTTCTTCAGCTATATAGAAAGATTTCTTACCTTTGTCTTTGTAATCCTTGTACTTTATGTATTCTTTCTCATCCTTTCTGTCTTTGTACTTGTTGTCTCTTCTTTCATCTTTCTCATTCTTATCAGGACATCTAGCAATAATATGACCAACTTTGTTACAAGAAAAACAAATAATAGGAAGTTTATCTCTGAATTTTCCTTTTCCTCTAGCTATTCTCCTTCCCATAAGTTCCTCAAGCTCTTCTAGATCATTATATGAAGTGTGATTGTCACTGCTCACACATTTCTTTTCTTTCCTTGATTTGTTGATGACCATTTGTGACTTGAATGCAGATTCAACAGCTTGTAGAGTATAGTTATCAAAATTTGACATCTCAAATGTAGTAAGTCTACCTACCAAACTTTCCAAAGTCAAATTGTTGTTAGGATTACATCTCAGTTCTTGAATTGCAGATACTCTATTAGCATAAATAGGAAGAAGTGTTCTCAATACCTTGCTCATGATAGTGTCATCATCAATGGTTCCCTTAGCTCCTCTAATAGCATTTAAAACTTCCTTTATCCTATCATAATATTGCACTATATTTTCTCCTTCTTGCATTTTTAAATCATCAAACTTACCTCTCAAGCTTTCAGATTTGGCTCTAAGTACATTCGTATCACCCCATAGATGGTTTTAAGGGCAGCCCACATCTTCTTTGCGCTTGTATAGACCTTGATGTCCTCAAATTCATGATAGTTCAGGGATGATGCAAGTTCCAACATTGCTTGATTGTGTTCACGCTTTTCTCTCAATTATGCAACATTCAGAACTCCAGTAGGGGCTACATATTATTGTTCAACATGCCATTTAGTAGAATCACCAATACCAGCCCAGTGAAGTTTCATCAAAATTTTCTATGCAGAAAAGTTACCCTTGTTAATCTTCAATCCATCCCTCTTATACATCTTGATCTTTATATCCAAGTACCTTCAAACTATTTCAAGAGACCAAAGCTCTGATACCAATTGTTAGAATGAATTTAGAATAACTAAGAGGGGGGGTGAATCAGTTATCCTCAGGTCCAGATGTGCCCATATAAAACTTTGAACAACTTCAACAACTCAGATCTGCTTAGCAATAATTAACAACAAAAGTGTGCAGTTTATTGTACTAATGAAATAAGCTTTAGAGAAACTAAATAGTAAAACACAACATAAACATTCACATATTTTGACACCATGATTTAACGTGGAAACCCAATATGGAAAAAACCACCAGTAACATGCTACCAAATTTTTACTCTTCTGAAGTGAGGTCTGTTAGGAGCCAACCCTGTCAAAGGTTACAAAACACACTATCAAATGTGACCTAGTTAAAGGATTTAATCACCCTGTCAGGACTGGCCTTGTTAGAGGACTTAGAAAATTCCAATTTGAATCTCACCTTGTTCAAAGGATTTATACAATGATTGTTAGGTCAACTTGGTTAAAGGATTTGAACTGATACAATTGTTAGAAAGTAATCAGCAGGTGTGATCTAATACATACAACTTGCTTTGCAAATCCAGATCCAATTTCATCTCTAATGCTAATTCACTGAGTGGCCTCCATTTTCATCTCAAACTTCAGATCTGCTTGGAAATCTATCAAGCAATCTCTCTCTGCTTCTCTGGTTATCCTTCTTTGCTAGGTCTTGCCAATCAGTCAATTAACCATGCAATACTCTTGCATATAAATTATTCTTACACTTGGATACAATGACAATAACCTATTTAGGTTATATTATACCTCTTCATCTAGGTTAGATAGATATTTTTCCGCTTAATCAAGATTGTAGATCTTAGGTTAGGTCAGATCAAACAGATCTTTCCATCATTACATTTTATTTACTTCTCCAATATAATCATTAATTAAGCATTGAATCCATGCGCTAATAATGGTTTCCCATGCATTAAATGAGTGTGGACCAATATTAATTAACAATACATATCCTAATAAAATCAACTATGTCAGCCAGAGATCTCAAATCTCATCAATTACTAAAATACTATTGCTCGACTTTCTCTGTCTCTCTCGGCATTTCACTGGCACTCAGCATCATCTTTTCTTTTCTCGACATCACCTTTCACTTTGCTTGGCATCGACTTTGTTTTGCTCAGCATCGAACTTCTAGTAAACTGTTAGTGAAAGATAAACAATATATCACTTTGCCAAAGTGCCAAATGATCAAGTACCATGGTGTATACTCATAACTCAACCATTTCCTCGGTCATCTTGTTATCCTATTCTTCAAATCTTCATCAATCAATAGATATGGTACTCAAACATACAACAATAGTCTCACCAGTTAAGGTTTGACATCAATGACAAAATAACAATTGTCTAAATTATAACAATCTTTCCAACAAACTACACCATTCAAAAAAAATTTACATATTCTTAAAGAGGACTCTCTCCTCTAGTGTTAAATATAAATTTTAAATTTTTTTGATATGATTTACTATTTTTTAATTTATCTGAAGCAACATCTCCTCGAATGTTAAAATACCTACTTGTTGTATTTTGAAATTATAATATATTAGATCTAATCAAAATACTATAAAATTTATATGACAATAATCTTGACTCTGAGCTCTACAAAAGGGTATTTTTAATATTTTTTAAAATATCCTTAAAAAGAGTAGGGGTTATTAAAACATCAATTTTCTAAAATAATTTTATTTCTTTGGTAATTGGTATAAAACATGAATTTAATAGACATTTCCAATTGGAAAAGTTTAACAACTTATCTAGGTTAGCTAGAATGAATCTAGCTAGACCATATAATTGAAGAAAATTAATTTTTATTTAGAAATACTCAAATTTAGCTTGGCTGATAAGTGGTCCTAAAATGTGACACAGCTTTGTGCTTTAACCCATATATATTTGTGTATATACATATCTATTTACATATATATTCACACACACAACATAGTGGATGTAAGAAGATGAGGTCTGATAGTATTTTGAGTATAATTTTTATGTCTTGCATAAATATTTACTTAATGAAACCATGACAAGCTTCTCTTCAGAACACCTAGATTATATTTTTCCAAATTGTGAGCTTATTATTTACATAAACCATCCTATTGAGTAATTTTGTTTATATTTTCAATTTATTTAGCTCATAATGATAAATGATTTAATGTAGATAGGGATTGTACTCACATATCTATATTTATAAAAGTTAATGAGAATGATAAAAATATAAAATATTTCTATATTCCCAAAATTTGTGGTGATAATGTATATCTAGTCTATGATTTAAAAAAATTATTATAACGATACTCTTTTATTTTTAATTAAGATAAAAGTTTCATTAAAAATATAACTATCCTATCTAATGTTTTTTATTTTTAGAGAGGTATGGTACATAAAAATTAAAACATTACTATAATATATATTTTAAAAAGAAGAAAAAACTATAAAATACGTCATAACTAAGCAAGAAGTTGGTTAAAATATCCTAATGTTTTTTATGCATTTAAAAAATATCTACTACTTAAAAATGGAGGTTGAAAAATATGTTCAAGGTAGATGGATCACTTGAAAGGATCTGCGAATACAAATTATATATGGATCTTTATTACCATGATGCATGAGCATCCTTGGTTTATTGGAAATCTTGCATCACCCAAAAATATTTCCTTTTAGTTCGTTCTTATTTTTGTTTCACTTGGCCAATTCTATGGTTTTAGTGGCGTACCTTGGATTTAGATAATTTAATATCACATACTTGAGGGTATGTTCTACACATCATATTTTTATTATGTCTAGGTTCATGCCTTATTTGAATAATTTTTTGAGGAAATATTAAAGATTATTGTTCAGTTTTGTATGTTCTTAACATTCTAACGGTCCATCGGAAAATCTAATCTCATAAACCATTTCCTTGGTGTGCACACCTTGATGGTGAATCATTCTATGTTGATGAGATCATGGTCAACCTTCCTTTGAGTGCATGCTTTATTTAAAATCCTTTCGAGAGAGTTATTCTTAACTTGAGTCCTTACCTATATTTTGGTATTGTGTGTTCTTGTTCTTGGAAAATGTAATAGATCTGGGTTGACATATGTATTGTGAATGCTCTATATATTGAGGCACTTGATATTTGTTTGAGGGAAACAAGGAGTGATGGAATAAGTTATGATTATACCTCTTGGAGGTTAGGATTATAGGATTTGTATCTAATAATGGGCATGTGACCCTAAGAATGTAAAGCTATATGTTGTCATTTGATCTAATGTAAATCCTTGATTATGTGGTAGTACAAAGATCCATTGTAGCATGTTGTTTATCATTTCTTATTTCTGGTATTATTTGTTTCCACTTTGTGACTTGTGTTTCATTGTTTGGACCATCTCCAATGAGGAAACTCCTTCCATGACTACATTATGTGGTATCAAAGAAAGGTTGATGTTCTTGTGAAAGAAGATCTGAGGTCCCTAGCTTGTGAAATCCTAGTTGAATCTATTGTTGGGTGACAGAGTGTGGATTTGGACCATAATTATAGAGGACTTGGGCAAGGGGATTGCAGATGAGTTTTTTTTTAATTGAGAAACTTATTGTTGAGGCATTCCAAGGCTGAACCAATCACCCAGTTAGAGGCAATCTACAATTGTGTTTGATAGATCATTGAGTGAGAGGAAATTAGCACCTTTTATTCGTATCACCAAGCTAAGGAAGTTACACATAAGGATTGGGAAGATGCCATAATGAAGGTTGAACCCTACAAGGATGGAGAAAATGGTGGAGGATCTCAGGAATGAGCTAAGGAATGAAATCCATAATGTGTTAGTTGGTTAGAGAAGGAATCCTGAAATAGAGGAAGAATATGAAGATTTTTTTAAGATCTTGAGACTGAAGTGATTAAGATACCTATAGACGAAGAGAGATTGATGAGAGTTGTGACACAAGTCATTAAATGTCATAGAATGGAGGTTTCTACTTTTTATGGTTCATTACATCTTAAGGACTTGATAGATTGTATTGTTGAATTAGAAGATTACTTTTAGATTGAGGACATTAGACATCCATAGAGGGTAAGGTTAGCACAAAGTAGGTTAAAGGGTCATGCTTCCTTATGGTGGGAAGAGTTGCATAAGGATAGGGAAGAAAATTGTGAAATAAATATCACTAGATGGAGGCTAATGGTTTCTATGTTACATGCTAAGTTGATTCTAGAAGATTATGAGTTAGATCTGTAAAAGAAATTGCAAAACTTGAATTAGAAAGACATGAGTGAGAAAGAATATACTGAATAATTTTATAAGATGAAAATTATATATGGACACAAAGAGATATCTAAGGAGGAGGCTAAATATAATAAGGGCTTGATATTTAACACTCAGGATGAGCATAGTATGTTGAGGATTAATACAGTGGAGGATTCTTATCAGTATGCATTGAAGGGAGAAGATAAGATAAAAAGAAGATAGATTAACCCTAGATGGAGGGAGAAGCAAGTGAATAACAATAGAAAGGATAATTAGACCATTGAAGAGGAACCTGATCACAAGATATAAAGGAGAGGAAGTGGCAACAAGGACTTTAAACAAACTTGTTTCAAGTGTGGTGGCATAGAACATAGAGATTTTCAATGTTCCAAGGGATCTAGTTATAGCTTGGGAAAACATAATATTGTGGCATATGAGCAAAAAAAAACTAATGAGAACTTGTTGGAACCTGAGAGGGGGGAAACACCACTTATTCCTAGGAGAGTTATGTTGAACAAGAAGGAAGTTGAACCTACACAAAGGAGGAATTTGTTTAGTACTATCTATAAATCAAAAGGTAAATTTTGTAACGTTATTATGGATAGGAGAAGTACTGATAATATGATGTCAAAAGAGATGTTGTAGAATCTTAGCTTGAAGAGGCTTAGACATCCATGTCCTTATGGCATAAGTTGGTTTCAAGATAATCATACAATGGATGTGAAGGATATATGTTGGGTGAATTTCAACATTGGTCCTTTTAGAGATGAAGTATTACATGATGTTGTATCCATGAGTGATTTTAATCTTCTATTAAGAAGACCCAGGAAATTTGATTGAGGAGAAATCCATTATTATAGAATAAACTTTGTCACATAGAGAAGGATGTACAAATATTTACTTGGTCCCCTTGATGGAGGAAGAAGGGAGAAATGAAATAAATTTGAGCATTGTGAAGAGTTATTATACTAAGAAGAAGAGTTTAGAGTATATAATAAAGGAAGGCTTGGATCTGAAGAAGGATCTGGAGATTGGATCTAAAAAAAGGAAGGTACTAAATAGTTACAAAGGTAAAGTTAAGTAGTACAAGACTTTGGTTACTGATCAGATGGAATCTTGTAGCAGAGGAAAATCAGATGTGCAGAAGAGGAGAGGTGGAGGTAAGAGTCTGTTACTACCTTGTGTAGATGTGAAGCTAGAAATAGAATGAGTAGAGGTATAGACAAAGAAAGTTGTAGATAAAGAGGAGTTTTGGGTTAAGAAGGAGCATGCGACTTACATCTTGAATCCTGACAAATATTCATTAGTTCCTCTTATGGAAAATATTCTTCTCACTAGTGGTGTCTTATGCATGAGCATCGTTGGGTCATTGGAAATATTGTATCACCCAAAATATTTCATTTCAGTTTATTCTTAGTTTTATTTTAGTTGACCAGTTTTATGTTTTTTAGTGGCGTACGTTTGATTTGGATCATTTTTTGTCTTAAACATCAATGTATGTTCTAGGAAACATGATTTTCTTATGTCTAGGTTCAAACCTCATTTGGATACTTCTCTTAGGGGATATAAGGATTCTTATTCAGTTCTGTATGTTCTTAATGTTTTAATGGTTAGTTGAAATTTCTGATCTCGTGTACAATTTTCTTGGTGTGCACATCTTCATGGCACATCATTCTATGCTTGTGAGCTCATTTCCAACCTTCCTTTGGGTGCACACTCTATATCAAATCCTTTTGAGGGAGTTATTTTTTATTTTGGTCATGACGTATATTTCAGTATTATATTTTCTTGTTCTTAGAAAATGTAATAGACTTGGGATGACATATGTGTTACAAAGGCTCTCTATATATTGAGGTTATTGATCTTTTTTTGAGGGCAGCAAGGAGTGATGGGATAAGTTGTAATTATACCTCTTAGAGGTTAGGATTGTACGATTTGTATCTAATAACATGCATGTGATCCTAAGAATACAAATTTGTTTGTTTCAAGTCAAATGTTAGAATATCTAATCTTTACTTGTATATATTTATTTAATTCAGATATTCTTATGGAATCCCTAAATGTATTTTGTCCTCTAGTCCAAGTGGGAGTACAACTCATTTTATGTAATTCATTCAATAAGGAAATTAGTTTATTCCTCCTTCAAAGGATATTGACACTTGTCACACACACTTATGAATGGTGGCATTCATAGACTTGGGAGTTACATTCTAACTCCTGGGTGATCCCACAAAACTGTGTCCCACTTTTTGGCCAACTTTGACACTGAAATGAACATTCTGAAAAAAAAAACTTCA
This sequence comes from Thuja plicata, assembly GCA_018584345.1. Taxonomy (NCBI): domain Eukaryota; kingdom Viridiplantae; phylum Streptophyta; class Pinopsida; order Cupressales; family Cupressaceae; genus Thuja; species Thuja plicata. Next base: position 3,094,064 of record MU224834.1, on the reverse strand, counting down.
CTTTCGAACATCTATTGTCATTAAACCATTAAGAATTTGAAGATGATGTAAACTAGTGACTTTTATAATTTTGTTTCTAATTTATAAATATATATATATATATATATATATATATATATATATATATATATATATATATATATATATATTAAAATAGAATTTATTTGTATCCATTTTTCCTTCTCCTTCAAAAATTATTATTGTGAAAAATCAAGATTTTTCAGGAGTGACACTCACTTTGATCAACATAACATTTTTTATAAAATTGATAAGAACATAATTATTTTGGATTTAGGTTTGTAAAACAAATATCTAGGGAATCCATTTGGTTTCATTCAATTTGGTTGAATATTTAATAGTTTATTGAGTTATGAAGTGACATTAATTATAATTTGGACATAGGTTCACTTAGATCTCTCTAACTCTATCTATATATATCAAAATTCATTTATTATTTCTTTTGATAGAAAGGTAACATAAATACCTATTTCCTAGATATTTTTCATAATTTTTTTCCCTAATTCACTATTTTTCCATAAGCATCAAATAGAGAAGTTGCTAAATGATCAGACAACCTATGTTTAGTAAAACTTAAAAAGAAAAGTCTTAATAAACTATATATATATATATATATATATATATATATAAAACTCATAATCATTGGAAAGCTTTCTCGGAGTACTATCATCTTATATTTGGGTTTTTCAAATGAATTTATTTGATCCCACAAAAATTTAATGTCAAAGTGATTTTTTGTCAGCATTTTGATGGGTTCAAAGGAGACTCGATTAATGGTGTGAGTGAGGAGTAGAGGGATTATACCAAAGGGATTTTGATCCAAAAGGCTTTTATCTAGCCATTTTGAATTTACCCCTTCAAATGGGACCTCTCAAGGCTTAAATCATCATATTTTCTTAAAAATGTGCAATTTCAGCAAAAATCAGGATGTTCCAAAAAGTGGGACACACTATTATGGGACCACCCTCATCTCTCTTGTCTCTATTTAAGAGATACTCCTCTCTCAATTCTATGGATGAATTTATTGTAATGTGCATCTTGCTCTCTTCCTCTCTCTCTTTTCTCTCTTAAGGCTATGGCCTCATTCATAATATCACAAAAGGGTTTTTTTTTTCTTTTACCCTTATAAAATATCTTGTCTTCTTTTTCTTTGGCTCTTTTGACGAATTCTCTTGGATTTGGTTTCCTTATGGTAACATTTCTCCTTTACCTAGCTCTCTTGGATTGTTCAAGTTCATTTTCTCTTCCATTATTATTTCTTACATGATATCATAGAAAGTTACTAATCCTCATTTTGAGTAGGAAGGCGTTGGAGGTTTACCATTCATGGAGCACTCCTTGATTGGAGATTATTTATCTAATCTGGGGTTTCGCAGATCTTATATCTTTACAATATTTGAGTGTGAAAAGAATCTTTTGCCATTACATAACTCATTCATGTTTTCTTAACTCTTGAGTTTGTAATTTTTTCCTTCTTTTTTTTTCTAACCCTCTTTGGAAGCCTTGCCGCTAGCGATTTTACATCATTTCTTATGATTAAAAATAAATAAATAAATAACTCCTAACCTCAGTCGGGAAACCTCAAGGTTGAAGGTTTTTCTTCTCTCATCATTATTTGCAGGTTTAGTTTTACTTGCAGACTTATTTTAATCTCCTATTACCATTAGTATTTAATAGTTTTCAATTGCAAGTTCTATTTGAGTTTGATTTTCAGGATCAGACTTTGTTGATAACTCATTGTTTATATCTTTCTATATCTCGCATTTTTTATTGTAAGATTTATTCTATATTGAGCTCATCCGTAGGTTATCTAGTGTTTCATTTATAGCTACATGTGTTTGATTTGCAGGATTATAGGTTTAAAATTTGTTGTGCAGTCTATTATTAATTTCATATAGATTTTGTAACCATTCTACTTTTGTAACTATTCTATTCTTTTGAAGAGTTTGAAAAACATTTTCATAATTTACCACAGTATTCTAGGTTTTCTTTTCAACTCAAGCTTTTTATTTTCATAGTAGACTTGATTTCTTTTATTCCAAACCACATCTTATATAATCATTGTATGTTCTTGGCTTCAACCTTATGCTTAGTAGGCATCTGGTGTTTGTCTTTGGCCGCGCCTGCTCCTCACGTTATCTTGCTACTCTCCCTCGTAATGTTGCCCAACATTTCTTCTGCTCCTAACGTATTTGTCTAGATTGATTGAAGATTTCATTCACCTCAGCAACCACTCCATTCACTCCTTTACTGTGAGTCTTATGTATTTTCTAAGTTTCTTTTAAACATTGTCATTATAAAGTCTTAACGCTATCCACTCCATTCGCTTCGCAGTCTTATTTAATTAGCTGCATTTTTCTTTAACACTCTTTCTTGCATTTTTTAATTGGTCACTTCAAGTCTTCTTTCTGCATTTTTTTTTCATTAAAAACGCCACTACTCTCTTGCATTTTCCTTTTGTTGGGCTTCATTTTTTTTTTATAAAGTGCTTTTCATTCGTTTGTCTCATTTTTTATTTAAATATATCTGATTTTTTGCATAGTCTGTCCAAGTTTCTATCTTCTTTTAAAATGTTACTTTTAACAAAGCCTTTTTTTCAACCATTCTTTTGCATTTTCTACTATGGCTTCTTTTTTAATCATTAGTCTTGTCACTAATTTTTAAATAGGATTCTTTCTTGCATTTTTTCTGCTTCTCCCGAGCATAACTATCTTTGACTGCAATGAGCTGTGTACAAATTCAAAGCCCATGCACGGACCAAGCCAAGAAATGTAGTTGATACAATACTAATTTGTATTTCTTCTATCTTCCTTCTTTTTGTTGCACTCTATTAATAAGTGACTATCGATATTAATAAGTGACCTATTTATAATAATAATCAATCTAAATTTGAGCTTTTACACTATTTGTCTTGTTCCAGGAGGATTATAATATGAAATCATTTCACTTATTATTGGAAGTTTTAAATCAATGCATCAATGTCACAATGATTACATGCTATACAGGAAAAGCAATTATTTATCTGCCAATAGATTCCCTACCTATACAAAAATTGAGTTTTGAACTGTGTAACGAGAGTTACAAAAGCATAACAAAAAGTTGAAATTACAAAGTTGGTAATCATCGACAATGCATGGTATGCATAAAATGGATTTATTGAAAAGATACAAGGAACATTCAAGTATTTTCAATTGTCAGGCATTGAATCCAATCCTTTCCTTTTTCCACCGCATTTTCTTATGGTTGAATGCTAGTTTTTGTTTTAAGCCTGCGGTTATTTCTTTGCTGCATGGTAAGTCATTAAGTATATCTTTTTTATCTTTCTATTCTCTTTTACTCCCTGCACGCCTTAATTTCACTATTGTATTTTTTTATTACACTTATCCATTTATATCTATTTCGTACTACTGCAGCATTATAATTATGATTCATCGTTCTTATCTTTGCTTGTATATTTTCACCAAGCATCATCTTATTTATAAACTAAACTATAAACACTCACGTGCACCCCCCACCTTTTTTTCTTCATTCTAAAATTTTATGTTCTTTATCTTTGCTTGAGTTTTTTTAAACCTTTTTAATTAATTATAATCTACCTTCTTCTTATTTTGCTCACATTTGATTCTTAAAGGTTTATACATGGTTTCTTGTCTTTTTTTTTTTTTAATTGAAGCTTTTCTTTTAAGAGAAAGTTTTACGATTCCTTTTATATTTTATCATATTTTTTATTTACATTAAATTTTGTTTGAAACAAAAGTTTTTCTAAATTTTAAATTAATTTTCTTTAAAAGTTCAATTCAAGTTTAGATTTTATATTTATGAATTTAACTTTATTTAGTTAGAATTTCATGTGGTTATTAAGTTTTCAATAAACTTTATCTTTCTATTTTTATTTATTTAAAAAATTTCACTTAACTTTTTAATATTTGTAATTATCATTAATTTAAAATTAATAGTATTTTTTTAAATTTAATTAAAAGATGTTTATTTTAAGTCTTAAGGGACTTTTTATTTCCTTGTAATTAAAGTTTGAAATCATGTCTATTTTTCCGAAGTCAATTTCAATAGTTATAATTACCATTTATGGAAAATTCATATTCATTTGTTTTATATTAAAGCTTAAACAATTTTGTACTAATATTTTGTAAAGTATGTTTTTATTTGCAAGAATTTTATAGATAATTTTTAAATAAATTATGAAATTAGAATTATTATAAGTTTTATACAAAACTAAATGTTTATTCCATTATTTAAAAAAATCAATCTCAAGGAAAGGCGATTATTTTCATGACTCCAAGGGGGCAAATTTTTTTGTCCAAGCTAATCTATTGTTTAAGATTTTTCCATTATGTTAACTTCAATTTGAATTTTATATAAAATATGTGTCATCTGATTAATCCAATGCAAACTATGTCATTGCTTATTTTAGTTTGTTCAAGTATCATTATTGATCTTCTTGATTAGCATTTAATTCTATCAATCTTAGTATTGTTTTATACCATCTATTTATTTGTACTTAGTTTCATTTTTATGGTTTTGATACCATCTTTTATATGCACTTAGCAGTTTTTTTATGGTTTTCATACCATCTTTTATATGCACATTGTTGTTGTGTTTTTTTTAATTTCAAAAACAAACAAAAAAACTCAAATTTAATTATTTTTATTTAAGCTCCTCGCTTAATTGTATCGTTTAACATTCAGTTAAACTGAACTTCACCTCGTATTATACTTAATGTTAATTGTTTATTCTCTACTTTTCTCATTTCAAATTGTTAATCATACCTTAATTTAAACTAGACTTTAGTATTTTGTTTACTACATTAATCTTGGTTTTTTCAATTATAAATTTCTTTATGATCAAGTAACTATGTTCTATCGAATATATCAAACTAGTTCTCATGTTTACCATCAATGGAGTTTTTTAACCGATATCCATATCATTAATGTTGCTCTTACATTTATCTCTTCTTTATCTCAAATTCTTCAGGATTATGAGCTTACCTTACACTATTGCCTTCATGAGTATCATTACTGATTTTATTGATGAGCTTGATTTAATATTTTTTGCACATAGTTGCAATTTATGCTTTCAGAGAATCTCTTCATGCACATAGTTGCATTTTATGATTTTTTACCATTCGTTAATAATTATTTTATTTCATTTTCTAAGTTGCACTAGGATGCACTTACTTCAGTTGATTTTGATCACCTTGTTCCATTCGTACATTGCACTGGGATGCATTTACTTCTATTGATGGTGATCAACTTGTTCCATTTGTAAGTTGCACTGGGATGCACTTACTTCAGTTGATGTTGATCAACTTGTTCCATTTGTAAGCTGCACTGGAACGCACTTACTTCAGTTGATTTTGATCATCTTGTTCCATTTGTAAGTTGCACTGGGATGCACTTACTTCAGTTGATGTTGATCAACTTGTTCCATTTGTAAGTTGCATTGGATGCACTTGCATCAGTTGATGTTTATCAACTTGTTCCATTGCTTATTTTTCTTTTGGTAAGGATGATTATTTATTAAGTTCTTCAGTGAAAGGATGGTTCTTTATTCTGTTCCTCAATGAGAGGATGATTTTTCATGGGTTTCCCTACTGTTTCACATTTTTTCTTGAAGGCAATATGTTCTTTCTTCTCATAATCTTGTCTTATGGTTCACCACGGTAAACATATTTGGAAAATCAAGATCTTGTGCTTAAGTCACATATTCTATTGATTTCTCTTTGTCTCGAGCTCATATTTATTTGATAAAATACTAATATGATAATGCACTGCATTGTTTATTGCTTAGATAGTGAGTTATGCAGGTGGTGGTGTTGCAACCCATTCTCTTGTAGTGAGATAATTCATTAGTGGACTGTCTATATCCATGTGAATGACGCAATGTGTATGTAGGTTTCCTTAGTTGACCTTATTTGTGGTCATTTGTATATTATTATATTTCTTTCATGGGAGCATTGATAAATACTTTCATACCTAACTTGTTCAGTTTGGAAATTTGAGCATCTAGTTTATCTTCATATCATGTTAGCTCCATTGCATTTTGGTGAACAAATTACATTTATCTTTAAACCTCTATCTCATTTTACACTATGATGGGTTTACTACAATTATCTTCTGATGTTATAAATTTTAAAAGTTATACTAACTTGAATATGAGATGAAATTATACTTGTGGATAGTTAGTTGTCTTGTTTCTTGTTTTCTTGTTATATGTTTCAGGTGATCCATCAAGGCACATTAAAGAAATCAATTCATTTCTAAATGTCTGATGAATCACAAGACCACTTGTAGATGTGCATGTACTTCCACTTGAACATATTTAAAGGACCCATCTACTTCTCTTTGTTCTACCAAAGATGCTTGTACATCACGTTTCTAGAATGTCACTTGCAAACTTGAAGATAATACAATTTCTTCCTTATATTGAAGATCAAGTTGAAGATTTTTGTAAAAAAATGGGTTGTATACCCCTTGTTGTAAACACCCCAAGTAAAGATTAAAGGGGGTGTTAGAATATCTAATCTTTACTTGTATTTATTTATTTAATTAGGATATCCTTCTAGAATCCCTACATGTATTTTTTCCTCCAGTCCAAGTGGGAGGACAACTCATTTTATATAATTTCTTTAATAAGGAAATTATTTTATTCCTGCTTAAGAGGATATTGACACTTGTCACACACACACATATGAATGGTAGAATTCATAGACTTGGGTGTTACATTCTAACTCCTCTCTCTTGTCTCTGTTTAAGAGATGTTCCTCTCTCATTTCTATAGATGAATTTGTTGTAATGTGCATCTTGCTCTCTTCCTCTCTATCTTTTCTCTCTTTCGGCTATGGCCTCATTCATAATATCATAAAGGGGTTTTTCTTTGCTTTTCCCCTTATAAAATATCTTGTCTTTTTTTTGTCTTTGGCTCTTTTGATGATTGCTCTTTGATTTAGTTTTGTTATGGTGATATTTCTCCCTTAGCTCTCTTGGATTGTTTAAGTTCCTTTGCTCTTCCATTATTATATCTTACACCAATTTAATGTAAATATTGTATTTTGTGATAGCATGAAGATATGTTGTAGCATGTTGTTTATCATTTCTTGTTTTTGAGATTGTTTTTTTCTATTGCATGACTCAGACTGCATAGTTTGGACCTTCTTTATTGGAAAAACTTCATCCATGACTGTGTCAAACCATTAGAAGATTAATGTGGAATTGTATGATTCTTTCTATTTGATGAATTTATTAGCTAGATGAGTATAAAGGGATAAATGGTTAGAATGGATTCAATTCAAAGGATGGATGAGGTATTTTCTCAACAATTGTGTACGGTTGATTGAATTTTTATATTACTGACTATTGGGTTCATCTAATAGACCAACCATTTTTTCACAATTTTATTCATTTGCATGTAATATATTAAAAAGTAATATTTTGAAGAGAAAATATTATAGTGTGTGATTTAAATAGCTCATTTCTCTAATACAACAAAAAAAATAAAAACATGTAACTCAAAGTATATTAAATTCATCATGCTTATAGATTCAATAAAAATGATTGTATGCATGAGAAGTATAGTTAAGTTAAGAATGATGAAAAATCATGTTACCTATATAAGGAATCATAACATTAACCATAGGTATGAGATAATTTTATAAGGAATTCACCATAGTAATAAAATTTAGGAAATTTGATCTAGCCTAAAAGTTAATACTACAAACAATTTCTAAACTCTTTCATTATAGAGAATTCTATTTTATGTATAATATATTATGATGTAATGAATATATATTGGAAAAGATCATTTTGAGGTGTGTATATAAGTGGTGTTTGAGCGTGGATGATATATAAAGAAGAAAAGAAGAGAAATTCCAGATTGACAAAATTAAAATAAGTGAAAAAGGGATGAATAGTGAAATATAATCAGTATCTCAGATGAATGCATTTTTACTTAGTTTAAATATAAATCATTTCATCATGTATCATTGTAATATTTCTATAAAGAAGTGATCTTTAGTTGTTTGCAAGCTACTTTATCTTACCCTAGGACAATGTACTCTAGTCTGCAAGTTGTATTTAGATGCAGTGAACTCCTTGGCCTCTAGCCAAAACCTCTTGTAATTATTCCTTCAAATAGTGAGCATTACTCTCATCACAGTTTTCCCGATCTTGGATTTCCCACATAAAATTCAGGTGTTATGTTTGTTTATCTTTGTGTTTGAATTTCTTATTCTTGAACTTAAGCTATATGGATAAATAATCAATAACAAAGTCAATTTACAAGTATATGATGAATAACCACCCTTCCCTCTTATAAATTTGAAGTGTTTCACATTTATGGACCTAAGAAACACATATGGGTTAAAAATTGATGACATTTTGCACTTATAAAAACCTTATCATAATTTTTAAATTAGAAGTGCATATAGGGTTTTATATGTACACATTAAGTCTTTTGTTTAGGCTTGGATGATAAGGATAAGGTTTGAGAGCCACATTTACCTCCTTTTAACATATTTTCTTCTTCCAATTTGGTTTCTCAACTTCCTAGCCATTAAGTTTACATATTATCAACTAGGTATTTGTAAAATTATCATCATAATTTTACACAACTTTTGATCTCTCTAAACATATATTTTCTTTCATATTTGAACACTATTAACATATTCATTTTTAATTTATTTTACCAATATTTCTAACTTCTCTGAGAAATATGTGTACCAATTATTTTAATAACTTTTCACATACTTATTCACATCTCAAATAAATTATATATTACCTGTCTACACTTCATTCTTTCTAATTAAAAAAAAATTGATTAGTTTGGTACAAGTTATTTAACTTGTTTGGAAGGAATCTATTTTTAAAAATTCATAAAAATTCACAACTTCTTGTACTCACTCTTAACTATCTTTATAACAAAGATTTTTTCAAAATACTAAATACAATTATAGCATTTTTTTACCCACATGTCAAAGAATTCACTTTTGAATACCTTTTGGTTGATATTTTTAAGTGTGGAAAAGGTTTCATCTTGTTAATATTATCTACTTTTAAAACAAATATAGTCTATCAAAAAGTAGACTTAGTATACTACAATTCTTATTCTTTTGGTATCGAGTTCACAAGTCTAAACTTTCTCCTCCAAGTTCAGGGTTAGATAATTTCTAACAAAAATGGCCACATATACCCCACCTTTTTTCACCATCTTAGTGCATATGCTTGGAGAGGAGGTAGAGAAAAAGAAAAAAAAAATATAATGGGATTATTCAAATGAGTGAAAGAGATGATTTTGGCACTTGGAATAGGTGAGAGGAGTTATTGTTAGCCTTTTCAAATATTTTGACATGCATCAAAGGAAAACTAGGCAAAATATTCATATTTGTATCTCAAAATGCATCTATATGTTAGTGCACCTCATGGACATTTGCATGTCATTGACTTATTTGATGAAATATTTAGAAAAAGTTGAACTAGAGGTATAGCTAATTTTTTAAATATTTTTTCCTAATTTAGAATCATGAACTATTGATTATATCTTTAGTCATAAATACATTAAGATGGTCACGTATGTTTGGAATTGGGATAACATACTAATAACGCATAAATAACATATTCCTCATATAAATATAGACATCTCAATCTTCATATCTAATTTTCATGTTGGTGCCTCAATAAGGACCAATTTCCTTCCATGTTTTTTATACACAAATTTGTAATCCTCCCTGTCTATTTGTTTTTATTGATTCATTTTATAGACAATTTTGACTACTTAAAGAGTCATTTAATCTCGTTTATAAAAATAGGATTTGAAATATTCTAAAAAATTGTTGTTTTAAACTAAATAACTACTCTTCTGTACATTTCCCTTCTTGTCAAGTGTCATCTATAATAGGTCTTTAAGATTAAAAAAAATGTATTTACATAGTGGGTGACACTCTATTACCAATGTTAGAACTTTGCATAAAACTTACCAAATAATTCTCACCTCTCTCTTCACACTTTATTCAATTAATTTTTCACCTTGAACATCCTTTAGAACTATGGGATTTCTTATCTTTCTTTGGTAATTTAAATATTTGTAAAATTCTCTCTCTCTCTCTCTCTCTCTCTCTCTCTCTCTCTCTCTCTCTCTCTCTCTCTCTCTCTCTCTCTCTCTCTCTCTCTCTAATTGTAAAATAATTTTAATTGATAAGCTATGTTGATGACTACAAGATTTAATGGAGTTGACTTTTGATGGAGTGAATCACTGATAAACCTTTCTTCTGACAAATTGATCCATTGTCCAATTAAGTGGTTTGTAAAAAATAGATCCTATAAAAATTCTATAACTTTGTCAATACATACACAAACTTTAAAATAAATTAGCCTTGGATAGCCTTTAAATCATTTATTTAGATCCCATCTAATAAAAACATAAATAATAACAACCATTCAATATTGATTTTATTATTTGTTATTCATATGTGTAGTTATATAATAATGTTTAAATCCTTAGCACTAACTACAATGATGATCATATTAAAATATTTATGAAATTTCGCATGTAATCTTGACATTTATGTTTATGGTGACAAAGATTGTGCTACATACACACCTATTTAGATAAAAACATATCATTTGAGTTGGATCACTATAACCACTTTACATATCACAAGTATAAGTTTTAGAATTTGAAGAGAATGTAATATAAATATAAATTTATAAGGCTATATGTGATCCTTATAAACCTCTATTACGCACTATTTATAATATTCCTATAAGCTCTAATCTCTACCAAAGTAATAGCTCATGGAAATCAATACATCCAGAGAATAAAAATATGATCATTGTCATGGAATGTGCGAGATCTAACTGACCTCTCCAAAAAGTACTATGTGCGGGATACCCACCATAGACTTCATAGTCTGGACGTGCTATGTTTACAGGATGTTAAGATCTCTGAGTTTCTTCTTAACTCTGCCTGTCGTGTCATTTGTCCGGACGACATTGTTTTTCTTCTTAGCATGAAGCTGGTAAAGGTTGTGTTATTACTATTCTGACACCTTGCCTTCATTCTTCTGTTATTGCTCATGGTTCTGATCCGATGCAGCATGTCACCTGGATTTTTCTTTCTATTCATAATCATTCTTTTGGTGTAATTAATGTTTATGCCCTTAATGATGCTGTTGAGAGATCTCAACTTTGGCACTGGCTGGCAGACAATCTGCCTCCCACCACTTGGGTTATCTATGGGGATTTTAATATGGTTGAGATGGCCTCTTACAAGGAAGGAGTTATGCCTTTTCACTAGACAAATGGAGAGAGAGAAGACTGGTATCACATGCATAATAAATTGGGCCTTTTTGATCCCAATGCTAACCGCTGCCAACAGGGTGGGGTTTGGCATACTTGGTCCAATTTTAGAGCTGGCTCTGACTGTATATTTAAGAGGCTTGATCGTGCTATGATAATGACTCAATATTTTTTCTCCTTTTCTGAAGATCGAGGCCTACCTATCATTCCTCTGACAGATGTTACCTTGTCAGACCACTTCCCCATTTCTTTCTCCATCACTTGGCAGTTTTCTGCTAGAAGGGCTGCCCGCACGCAGTTTTATCTGAACACGTCACTACTGACACATACTTCCACTATTGCTCACATTCTTCAAGTCTGGAATTTAGAGCCTCGACCCCACACTCATCTTGGTTGGATTCAATGGTGGAATGATGCCATTACCCGCACTGCTAGATTTCTTTGCATTTATGGCCGCCAGTTAGCTTGTTACAGAAAACGTGCTTATGAAGCTAACACTAAGGCCCTTCACAATGTTGTTGATCTGCTTGCCTCAAATTCCTTCGATTCTACTCTTTGGCTTGAGCTTTCCCAGCTCCATCATGAGAAGAAGATTGTTGATGCCTATGCTACTCGTGGAGCTTAAATCAAAGCTCACCTCCATTGGTTGGAGGTGGGCGATAAGGCCTCTAAGGAGTTTTTTCATTCTCTCAAAGCCCATCATACCAATGTTGGTATTCAAAAGATTAAGCAAGGATCTGACACACTTACAGAGCTTCCAGCCATTTTGCAAGCTTTTGTTCAGCACTATGAACAAGTGTTTGCCTTGCAGGGTAATTCTACGGCCTGGGAAGAGGCTCTGAAGGCTTGTATTGTTGTTACTTCAAACCACCTAGCGGTCGAGCAGCGTGCCTTTTGTGAGAAATTGCTTACAATCTCTGACCTCAAAGAAGAGGCTTTCTCTATGGCCAATGATAAATCTCCAGGATGCGATGGCTTCCCCTGCGAGTTCTACAAACATCTTTGGGATGCTGTTAGTCCTGACCTGCACAAAGTCTATCTCGAGGCCTTTCATAATAAAAGTTTGGGTACTTTAATTAATAAAGGAAATATCAAATTCATACCTAAATCTGGTGACCCAAAGGATATCTGCAATTGGAGGCCCATCACCTTGTTGAATGTCTCATACAAGATAATTGCCAAAGCTTTAGCCCTTAAGATCAGACATCTCCTTCCTCTTATTGCCCGCCCTAAGAAAACTGGTTTTATTAAGTCCAGGTATATTCCTGAAAACATTATTGATGTCTGGGAAGGGATGGAATGGGCTCGCCATTCTCAACAGGCTACCTTGTTTCTTAAAATTGATTTTGCCAAAGCCTATGACCGCATTGAATGGCCTTTTATTCTAGCTATGCTTCAAGCTCTTGGATTCGGTCCTCACATTTTACAGTCTGTGGAAATGTTTTTTGGTGATGCCTCTGCTTGCATTACCATCAATGGGTCCCAATCTGATACTTTTGGGCTTTTTTGATCCATCTGGCAAGGTAGTCCACTGGCTCCTGCTTTGTATGTGCTTGCTACTGAAGGCTTTGGTTACTTGCTTGCCAACTCTGTCTCCTCTGGATTAGTCTGTGGCATTGCTCTTCCTGATTCCTCTTCCCAGCTTGTTAATGGCCACTTTGTTGATGACTCCTTTCTCACTCTTATTGAGGATGAGGAGAACATATCAAATGCCTTGCAGTTCTTGGACACCTTTTGTCAAGCCTCTGGATCTGCTATTCAATGGTCTAAAACCCTTTGCTTCAGATAGTCTTTTCTACCGACCCCTGCCTGGCTTAACAATTTTGGCTGGAAATGGGTCCAGCATGGGGAATTCTTTCATTTCCTAGGCATTCCCTTTTCTTTCCATGGCTCCTCTGTGGATTTATGGAATGTTGTGATTGCCAAGATTGAGAAAAAGCTACAATATTAGATCTACAAGCCTCTTTCACTTGCTGGAAAGTTTCAGATTTGTTCCAAAATTTTGGTTGCTACACATGTCTACTACTCCTCTTGTTGGGCTCCCTCAAAGGCTTCTTACCTCAAGTTGGAGTGTTTGGTATGAGATTTTCTTTGGGCCTCTAGTGTTGACAGCCATGGTTTTCATCGGGTAGCCTGGGAGTTATGTTGCCTTCCTTGTGAATCTGGTGGCCTTGGCCTTCTCTCCACTCAGAGGTAGGGTCTTTCTCTCTATGTGAAGTGGATTATTCATGCCCTTACTGGTAATGAGGCCTGGAAAATTCTTGTCTGGCACTGCATCTCTTTGGGTTTTCCAGTTCATAGGCCAGCTTGGAAAGGCATTGGTCTCCAGTCCTTACTCACTATGAAGGAACCTGTTCAAATCTAGGGTACCTTCATTATCAAGAGCATTTGGAAAGCTTGGGAAGCTTTTAAGCCTTGGCTCTGATGGGATGGTGATACCTTTCGCAATGGTTTATCTTTCAATCAACAGAGCCTCTGGTGGTCTCTGTTGTTTTCTATTCAAGGCATCCCTTTGGCTAAGACTCAAGGGACTAGTGCTCTGCATTTTTTCAAATGTGGCATCCGAACTCCCAAGGACCTCTTTTCTAGAGCTTCTATGGGTCTCCGTTCATGTGAGGATATGCAGGTGCAGTATCATTTGGCTCATTTTGATCACCCAACTTATGATCTTTTGGTTTCTGTGATTCCTGCCAACCTGCTTCATAAAATTGGCATTCATTCTGTCAGGCCTTGGTGGAAGGATTGGAAATGGTATCCTGCCATGCCTTTCAACAATTTTAATCCACAGCTGGGCTATAGGTGGTTATCTCCTCATCTTCCGATGATAGATATCCTTAATCAGGGATGGCATCTTCATTCAGCCACTTCTCACTAGAGCACTCACTTTCAAACCATCTGGGCTGCCATTACGGAGCCAAAGATGGCTCTCTTTGCATGGTGCCTACTTTTTCAAGGGCTTCTAGTTAGCCCTAGGCTCAAACATCTGGGTGTTCAAGACCCTCATTGTCCCTTCTATGGTCACCCTAAATCCTTTTTGCACATCTTCTGGTTTTGTAGGAGAGCTCAACAGTATTGGTAGTGGATTCATGATTTCTTCAAGCCTTTTCAGCCTGAGCCTTTCTCTTGGCACATGATTGTCCAAGGAGATTCCCCTAGACTTCCTTCCAAGTTTACCCAGATTTGGCATACTTTTAGGATGGAGATTTTGTTCGCATTATGGAAAGATAGGAATGCTGTTATTTTTTCTCACAGCTTTCTTGATACGAATGTTTCTCTGTATAACAAGGCTTGCATATGTAATAATGTTATGATGCAAATTCAAGTTTAGGCCAACAAAGTGGCCCTTGAGGTGGCTCACCTGCAGGAGCTGCTCAATCATTGGGGAGATGCTCCCTGCACTATTGCTCAGGTTCCGCCGGATGCCATCTTTGCTGAGGGTACTCCTCCCAAAGGCCACCGCCATGGGCGCATCTCCTCGGCGTGCAGCTCATGCAAATCCGTGTTCACAAGCTCCCCGCCCCCACTCTCTAAGAGGTGGCGGCGATGGTTGGCAGCGCCGCTTGACTTCTCCACCTCGGTGCTCTTCTTGGTGGTCTCCAACACCAGTTCAATATGCCCCTCCTGATGCTCTTGCTTCTCACCATGGCTCTGGTTGGCCTCCCGCCACCTCCTCCAAGTTCCCCCGCCTGGCTTTGGCCATTTCACCACCCAGGGCGGAAGAAAAAGAAAAAGAAGACGCTGAAGATGATGGGCAGTTGCTTCCTGACCCTCCCGTCAACCCCAATGCTGGGTGGGGTTCTGATGATAAAGATCCTCCTCCTTCTACCACTGCTTTTGCTGCTTAATGGCTTTATGCCTATTTTTTTTTATGAATAGCTGTTTCTTGTTTCCGGCACAACCGTGTGAACTTTGTGGGGTGATTCTTATGTCCCCCGGCCCCTTTTTTGTGAATATGTAACTTTGATGTTTTATTAATTGAAAAGGCACTATTCATCAAAAGAATATGATAATTTTGATGCTTAACAACTAGTGAGAATGTAGTGCAATTTTAGAAGAAAAAAGAAGTTCATGGAGAATAATATATTTTCAACATATAATATTGTAAAAACTAAAATTTGAATAAAAACCAATTATAACAATCACTCTCGGCTAGTATTTTCCTTACTCATTAAAAAATTTCCTAAAAATAATTTAGACATGAGTTTCACGGTACAATTAAGAGTACTAAATATGATCAATCTAAACCTAGCATACACTCCATAAAACTACGCCTACATTGGTTACTCCAACATAATTTCTAGTTTAAAAATCCATAAATTTTTCAAACCCTTCTATTGATTAGGAACAATCAAATATATTTTATAATCTCCCATCAACATTTATCATTTTTTGAATCTATAGAATTCAGGGTCTAAAAGAGATAAATTAAAAGAACAATAACACATTGAGACCCCAAAATTCAACCATAGATTTATTGGAGAAGTAAAGTACATATAGGAAGAAAGTGCTAGTAAGTCCAACTGCAAATGGAGGAAAGAATAAGAGTGGTGTAAATACCAGATCAAAGAAACTAGGATAATGTGTTGAAATGAAATTAACACATCTCTAGTAGAATCCAAAATTATGACGACTTATGTAGACAAGTGTCAAAAGATCATGGACGAATAATTAAGCTTAATAATCCTAAGTCTAAATAAATGAAATAATTACACTAATACCCCCCCGCTTAAGAATAACTTAGGAGGACAAGAAAAAAAATGAGTCCCAACTATTATATAGATGAGGTACCCAAGTACAATGAAATCTACTATATAAGGAGAAATATAGAAAAGCCCGTGGGAAAAAAAATATCCTCAAAAAATGAGATAAGAAGAGAGGAATCATATAAGGCCCCTCCAAAAATGATAATTTTGTTGATGTAGACTACACACCAAGAAGACCATGTGGCCATTCTTGAAAATCTGCATGAATATGAATGTCATCTAATGAATCATCTGAACAATAAAGAGTCTAATTAGGATATGAAGAGTTCACATCAAGTTGAGAGCCCATATGGTGTGTAGCACCAGAATCTATAATTCATTGAGAAAATAAAACCCTACCTTTCAAGTTATCTTTGTCCTTAATACTTTCCTAATTTGAAGAAGATGCATTGATAGAATCAGTTACTTCAATGTTATTATTTCTTACTAGAAAAGTGAGGTGCTCAATTTGTTTTTCCATACATGTTATTCTTCATGACCAGTTTTATTATTAAAAGAACATTTAGCTCTCTTAGTAATTGATTTAATTTGAGATTAGTTATCCTTATTGAAGTTATCAATTTTTTCTTATTTCTTCCCTTCTTTGTCCTTTTTAGTGTTATTGTTATCTCCTTTAGCATTTTAATGTTTTCATTTTTTTTGTAATAAGAGCTTGTGCCTTAGTAGATTTCAAAGTACCCATTTGATTTGACCTTTCTAGCTCCCTTGTAAGATTAAAAATGAAGTCATCTAGTGTGGGCATTTTCCATGAGGTACCAAGTGCTCTTTTAGTAGAATAGAAAGTAGAGATAAATAAATAAAATTCAAAACCTAGTTTGGAAAGTACAAAAAGAATTGATTGATTTCCTTTCTTGTTAATTCCACAATCTTTTAATTACAACTTCAAAGATTTAAATTTAGGGAAGAAATTAGCTAAAGTTGAAAAAATTGAAGGACTAAGACCTAGGAGTTGATTTTCCAACTCATGACTTCTAAGTTCATCAATTATTCCAAATAGTGTTTTGAGAGCTTCCAAGACTTTGTTTCGGTGTTTTCAAGTTGTCAACATGAAATACTAAATCAAGAAATAAATTAGTGATCTAAGATTTTGAATGTCATTGCTCGCAATGATATGACAAACCTACAAAGCACCATAAGATGTGACCTACCCACCACAGAGGCAACAACATGGTGGATAAAGGGTTTAAAATTCTACAATCTTGTCTGATACCATCAAGAATTCAGGATCTAAAAGAGATAAACTAAAAGCACAATAACATATTGAGAGCCCAAAAGTTTACCATAGATTCAGTGGAGAAGTAAAGTACATATAGGTAGAAATTAAAACTACGTCCAACCATTGAAGGGATAAAGAATTGGAGTGGTGGCGAAACCACCCAAGAAACTAGGATGATTTGTCAAAAATGAAATTGACACATCTCTAGTAGACTCTTAAATGATGACGACTTCTGTAGAAAAGTGTTAGAATATCATGGATGACTAATTAGGCTTAATAAGCGTAAGTATAAATAAATGAAATATTTACAATAAAAATATGTTTGATTAAAATTAAGAAGAAAGAAGAATCATATTTAATACATAACCTAAGACTTTTGCACAAATAACGACTACTATAATATTATGTAGGATCATATGTTGGCAAATGAAAATTATAGATTATAGGTTAAAATGCCTTTATTCCATCATATAAAATTATCTTTAATGTATACATCTAACACGTTAGAAATGTTACTTGAAATTAATCTAATCATAGTTGAAATTTTAACCGAATGATTTCTAAGATATTAATTGTGGTAGTTGCGAAACATCATAACATCATATGTAATAGATAATGAAGATCAATTATTGGTGAACTTATAGTTTTCCTATACCCACTTGACAAAGAATAATTCCAGGTTGGTGTTGGGATGCAAGTTACCTTGGAAAGCCTCTGCATAGGCATATTATATGGTCATATTCATTCTAAAAATATGGAATCCACAAATTTGTATTTCTTAATATCCAACTAAATATTTTGATAGTAACAAAAATGTTTGCTCAAGATGTTGTTGCTACATGATTTATGCAACTTGAGGTGGTGGAGTAACAAGAATGTCATCTAACAAATTAAATTGTAGATGTGATAATGTTTACAATATTTGGTCAAGACTGTTATGACATTTTCTTTTTGTTTTTTCATAATTCATTATAAAAATCAAATCTAATCGAACCAACATATAATAATAATAATATGCACACATGCACTTTCAAAGAATGCCCCAAACGATGTCAAAGTTACATCATAGCCTTAATTTTTTTTTTTTTTTAAATTTAAAATGAAAATATAGAAGATTCCAACACATTCAAGATTGTAGCCTATAAACACAACTACTAAATTACATAAGACGTTCAACACATATAACGTCATTTTAGTAGAAAAGTATTCACCGTTCTTAACGTCACGGGCGATATGAATAATCTGACTTCCTGTACCTTATCTCGATGGATAGGTTCAAATTTTCGTTCATTTTAATTAACTAATTAATAAATAGGAGAATCATTTGAATTTTGTCACTTGCTAGGCTGGAGACGGTAACTCTGTATGCAGACTAAATTATATGCTTACTAAATTGTGGACCCTATCAGTTCAACGATTCCTATTACATTTTCTCACATATCCAGCACGTCTTGCATTTTAAATTCAAAGGAAAGGGTATAGAAAGAAGCATTTAGTTTTGGAATTAAATTCAAAGCAAAGGGTGTAGAAAGAAGCACTAAGTTCTGGAATCAAATTTGTAAATCGGCTATCATCCTCATGTCAATGATTTCTTTTGTCTCTGTTTAACTTTTAGTAGTTATTGAGTATGAAATCGATTTATTTGTATTTCCTGGCGGAATAGATTTTCTTTGTAACGTTTTATTTATATTATATATTCTTCTGACTGCTTTTTCCTAAATATCTAAACTTTCGGTATCATATTTTATTAATGATGGCTTCTTTTTTTTCCCTCTGTGAAGACTAATTAATTTGTTCTATCTAAAACATATCTGTATGGATAGAAAAGAACAACGGGTTATAAAATACGTCAGAACATGTGCTGAAGAACTAATTTATGTTTAAATAATTTACGACTGACTTTATATTTTATATTTTTATAATTAAGCCCATAGGCTTACTCCCCTGGAGATGCCTGTCAGGATTTTCAGACATTCTGGCAGTCTTATGTCGGGAAAGGTAAAAGCGGTGCTGGAAAACGGGAAAGGTTTATGGCACACGGCTGCAGGAAAACGGTACAAACAGCTGGATAACTACAGGTTTGTCGGAAGAGATTCTGCCACGTTAAGCTTAAGGTGGCTACAACTGTGTTACACCAAATGGAGGCATCAATACAGCGAAACGCGTGGGACATGTGAAGAAATTTTTGGATCTCACTTGTCTAATTTATAGATGGCCATTCACTTTACTTCCTCTCATCTTCAATTGCAGAATCACTTGTTTCTTAATATAATTTTCATACTTTCTTCTGTGACAAAATTGATCACTCTATAATCAGAAGAAGATCACGGGTGAAATTATCTGATTGAATTGGCCATTTACGTGAAGCCGATTCCTTTAGACAAAGGCAGAGTAGTTTGGAAGGTGGATCCATGGTAGCCAGAAGCCCCACTCACGAGCTGAAATTGCTTAGCATTAAAGCTTGCCAACAATAACATAACGACTCACCAGTTGACAACCAACGTTTTATGATCACAGCTACCGTCATTCACGAGCACTATCTCCGCTTTCCCATTTCCACCACTTCATAGACAGATAAAAAGGCCTATCAACACAGTATAACAAAACACACAACAAATTCAGCATTTTGCTAATCAATAAGAAATGGGTATCAATTTACAAAATACATTCTTAAAAATGATGGGCATCGGAATTCGATTCAATCCAGCCATACCCAGATGCGAATTCAGCCGAAATATCCCAGTTAATTCAATACTAATGGATCTTCTCGGGCACAAACTCGAATCCCACAGCCAAATTTCAGAAGCACAGACGAGGAAAACGAGGTGAAGAGTTCAAACTAGATGAGGCTTCTCTGAGTACCAAACAAAATCAACAGGTCGACAGTCCTGCAATCAAAGTACGTTCAAGGCTCAAGTGGGTACTACTGTATCCCTACCACTTGTACAAGACAACACATGTATATATTTTATATGTATATATACTATTTCCTCTTTGGCTCTTTAGTATTGTATACTATAAAGGTACTCGTAATGGCAAAACCTTCCCATCTGCTACAACTGTAATGTTTGATGATGTTTTATAATGTTTCCAAACACGAGGGACCAAAATAGTACGGGAAATTCTGTGGGCTATAAAATGGTGGCCTTTTACAGACTGTCTGTATGCAAGCTTTTAATTTTCAGTAATTCGATTTGAAATGGATGGCCATGCTTCCGAGCTTACACGCAGGAGAACGATGTTTTTGTCGGTTGTATTTTATGTGTGAATATCGATGGATTGACCAGGATTGATTAGATTTTTGCTTGGGGCTGGAAATCGAAATTGAATGTGAAATGGGCAGATGTCCGTCTACCTGCGGTGGCCTGCACCGGCCAAAATTAAACTACCCACTTTTTAAATGCTGAGGTGTTTGTTCTGAGTTTTTAAAATCTTTATCACTATTTTTATAATGAATATATTATTGCGGTTTAAAGGTAAAGAGAGCCAAACAAGTGAAAAAGATCCACCATGAATGGTTCCAGGGCTTAGCTCTCCTCGATTTACAATAGTCCGTCCTTTTAAAAAAATAGTGTTTTGAGTTTTTAAGTAGTTTATTTTTCGTTGGAGGATAAATGCCTTTTTTGGTTTTGTGTTATCAGTATTTTTTTTTATTTAGGTGGATTTTTCTTAATATAATTTTCATACTTTCGTGGATGACAAAATTGATCACTCTATAATCAGAAGAAGATCACGGGTGAAATTATCTGATTGAATCGGCCATTTACGTGAAGCCGATTCCTTTAGACGAAGGCAGGGTAGTTTGGAAGGTGGATCCATGGTAGCCAGAAGTTAGAAGCTCAAGAAGATAATCTGTGGGATACTTTCTATGACCACATTCTAGACTCTGTTTCTCTGAGATCTATAGACGAAACTACTGATTTCTTGAAAGAAATGGACAGTCGGCTTTATAGGGCTTCTGTGGTGGGGAACATGCATACACTTAACTAGTTGATTAGGGCAAAGTAATATCCGATTCATCAAAAAAATGGTACAAAATGCTGATCGAAGGTCGGTAGCCAGGCCTGAATTTCAAAGCGGAAAAAATTCAGATGGAAATACTGCTACCTTCCATGACTATGACAAAGTTGTGCAATTATTGCTTCAACAAATCGAGCGAGATGTAGAAGCCGGTGATATTTTGAGCTCTGCAAATTGGGAGGGAATCCCATCAGATATTACTTTGCTGGATATGATTGCAGAATG
>MU224834.1:3053516-3071611 GCA_018584345.1 Thuja plicata | reverse complement strand
GGCTAGGTAACCATTACAATACGAAATCCATTGTTCATTTGGCCAATCTGGCATGGAGATGCATTGCGAGTGAGTCATCCTGTAGACCTAGCATTAGTGAGGTTGTGGCCGATATCAGAGAAGCTGTAGAATTTGAGGAAGAAATTTATCAAGTTCTAGATGAACTCTCAGTCGCATCCACTAGAAGTTTCCCCACTTCCCTATGATTGCATTAGAAAGGGATTTTGTGACTATCCTAAGTTAGTGCCTTGTTGAAAACTGTTACAATAGAATTCTTAGATGTAATGAATCTGAAAGAGGGTGAAGTAACCAACCTCCATATAGTTAAAGTAAATATTTTGGTTTTGTAATCTAATGAAATCTCTATTTATTTGAAATATAAAGAGAAAAATTTAAATAAACAGAAAATTTATCAATAAAATAGTATATAAAATAAATTGTTTATCATAATAAATTTAGTCAATTTACTTTGAATATTTATAAAATGTTTTTTACTCTACAAACAATGTTTCGACAAGCAAGTGAGAGCAGTGCACAAGCAGAATTCTGTAAAATATTACAAAATATCTAAGACGCAACCCCATCAGAAGATGATTGGAAGTTACAAATGACTCGTACAGACATACACCTTCGTACAGACATACACCTTACAACATCTGAAAATAAAACATTTGACAGTGCTATACATCTGTTCGCTACAAATCATTCAGTAAAGCTACACAACACGAAGATGTTGAAATCATTATATTGTCCGATCGCAATAAGCACAGCAATGAGTTTTGCAAACAAAAATAATAATATAGTGAATGATGAACAATTAGAAAAACATGTACTTCTCTGTAGGGGTCAACGCATTATGCTTACGGCGAATATAGGGATAGAGACAGGGCTTGTAAATGGAGCTCTTGGTGAGGTGATTGACATTATTTATGGGCCAGACTACAAGCCCCCAAGTGTGCCTATGTATGTTGTCATATGCTTTGATAATTATTGTGGACCATCTTGGGATGAAAAGGACCCAAAGGCTGTACCGATTGTGCCTGTCACATTAGGTAGCTGAAGACAACTCCCTCTAACCATGTCATGGGCTATTACTATACACAAATCACAGGGGCTCATGCTACAAAAAGCAACAATTGACATTGGTAAAATAGAGAGACAAGGAATGACGTTTACAACTATATCAAGAGTCAAATCTCTCGATAGTCTTCCCATCCAGCCTGCATTCTCCTATGATAGGTATGCCAAAATGCAGAACAGTCTATATACAATGAAACGGAAAGCAGAAGAATCTCGTCTAAACCAGCTGTCAATGGAAACCAAATACACCTATTCCGCATATACAAAATAATAATGAACCTATATAGTACTATCGGCGTACCCCTTGGACCCTTCAAAAGGTACAAGTGCTAGTATCTAATCATTATCAGTAGGAAGCTACACCACAATTACCTTCTCGCAACCTGGTAAAAGAGTCGACATACCACATCCAGCTAGGAAAATGTACGGAAACAACTTCAATACTCCCATTCTGCTATTCATCATACCCTGCGAAGGTTAACGTAAATTGACATTTTTCAACAATCCTTGATATGTTGGTTGATGTTAAAGGGAGAAAAGGCAAACTTTATTAAAAAAATTATTGATGGGTGTATTAAAAAAATCTTAACCTCCTTTATTACCAAAGGAGAATTTAAAATTTAAAATTCTTAAAGATATTGAGTTTTCCAAAATATCGACAAAAGCATATATACGCCGTGGAATATTTTTCAAAGATACATGGTTTGTCAGGTTACGATATTTTACATTTGATTGTCTTATTTGAAATCCACGCTTACGATTGACGTTTGAAAACAGGGAGAAAATTCTTCTCAAAAAAAGTTTTGGTGTGTTTAACGTCACACCCAAACAAAAACTAAAAAGTTAAATGAAATTTTTTATAACATGTTCAACGCGTATAACGTCGTTTGAATAGAAAAGTATTTATTGTCCTTAACGTCGGTGATATGAATAGCGTAATTTCCTGCGCCTACCTCAATGGAGACGTTTCAAATTTTGTCCTTTGTAATTAAAAAATTAATAGATTTTCCAACGTATCCAGCACGTCTTGTATTTTAAATTTGAAGGGAAAGGACTCGAAAGATCATTACATTCTCGAAGCAAATTTTTAAATCAACTACCATCCTCATGTCTATGGTTTCTATTGTCCGTTTTTGTAGTTATTGAGTCAGAAATGGATTTATTTGTGATTCCTGGTAGTATAGATTCTCTTTCCAATCTTTTTTTGTTTTCCCTGTGTCTGTTTTTTCTATGTATTGAAACTCTCAGTATCATATTTTATCAATTATCAATGATGGTTTACATTTCTTGTCTGCGAAGACTAATTATTTTATCATCTTTGAATCAATTTGTTCTATATTAAACCTTTATCATCTGTATGCATAAAAAGAAATTTATATATTTCTAAATAGGTTTGAACTAACTTTATATTTTATACTTTTATAATATCGAATCCTTAAGATATTCAAGTCGGAAACCACTATACCTATCAATAGGAAGCCGCAGTACAATTACCTTCTCCCCCAACCTGGTAAAAGAGTCAATACACGATAAGTTATGTTTACATGTAGAGCTGATATCCTTGCATTTGTATACATGTCTCTAATGTAATGAAAATACAAAAGCATGATGTATAGATGTGGTAGTGTGAAGATTTAAATAGAAAATTCTACCTTAGATGTTTTGTAACTGAGTGTCCTTGATTGTTTCTTTTGTATTTTGATAATGATCTTGAAATATGTGTACATAAATGTACTTGGTTGCCCAATTCAAAATTTTGTCAGAGTGATTTTAGCAATAAACAAAATTGTAAATTTTGTCAGAGTGATTTTACACGATATATGGTGCCATGAAAGCTAAACTTACTCCACGAACTCGTGCAATATTTAAAAAGCAAATGGCGTACAGCGTGATGCATCATGCATGTGAGAATTTATTAACGTTGTTAACTATCACGCCATCCATTGTGAACACAAGTTTCCTCGATTTGTGCCTGTAAAAGTTGGCCAGGTTTTCATCCATCCCCACTCAAAAACTCCCGTTTCTTGTTCTTCTTCCTGTCTGGAAATAATGGCGAGAGCCTACGTTGGCACTTTTGTTGTCATCATAGCCTTTATCGTTGCCATATCACTGCGTAATGTTGATGAAAATGCAAGCGAACGAGTGCCATACATCATTCAAATGAACAAGTCTGCGAAACCCGCCAAGTTTCCTTCACTCAAGGACTGGTATGCTTCGATCCTTAAACAGGTCTTGACATCAGGAGAGATGTTCTATACGTATGGTACTGTCTTGGACGGCTTTGCTGCGACGCTGAGCAGCAAAGAGGCTAAAATCGTGATGAAGGAGGGCGGGTGCTTAGCTGTCATTCGCTCCTCTGTTAATCAACTAGATACTACGCGGACACCCGACTTCCTAGGCCTTGCCGGTTCTTCTGGAGTATGGTCGAAATACTCTACTGAAGGTGAAGACATGATCATAGGCGTGATTGACACAGGCATATGGCCTGAGAGCAAGAGCTTCAGTGGTAAGGGAATTCACGGCATCCCGAAAGGATGGAAAGGCAATTGTAAAGGTGCTGAGGGTTTTTGCAATGAGAAAATCATCGGTGCTCGATACTACAAGAAAGGCTTCGAAGAACACTACAAAACAAGCATTGATCTGACCTCGGAATTCATATCACCTCGAGACAGTGATGGCCATGGGACACACGTAGCTTCAATTGCTGCGGGAGCGGACGTCGGAGATGTTGACAGTGCGTATGCCAGAGGAACGGCGAGAGGGGTGGCTCCTAAAGCCAGGCTGGCTATCTATAAAGCATGCTGGATAAAGGGCTGCGCCCGCGTAGACCAAGTAAAGGCGATAGACGATGCAGTTGCTGATGGTGTCCACATCATTTCAGTCTCAATCGTTTCAGACGACCTGCCTTTTTACGACGAGAACAGTATAGTAGCCCTTGCAGAATTCGGGGCCATCAAAAAAGGTATTCTTGTTTCTGCCTCGGCAGGAAACGTTGGACCAGTTCCATTTACTGTGAGAAACACGGCGCCATGGATCACGACTGTAGGTGCCAGCAGCATCGACAGAGATTTCCCTGCTCTTGTAGAGCTCGGCGATGGTAGCAAATTCGAAGGCACCTCCACCTACAAAGGAGATGAAAAATTAATTGACGCCCCTCTGCTGTACGCTTCGGCCAACGTAGACTCACAGAGGTGTCTTGAAAACAGCCTCCAATCCGATGTGGTGAAGAATAAGATAGTGCTGTGCGACCTATTAGGGTCCATACCCTGGGAGAAGGGGAACGAAGTGGGGAGAGCAGGCGGTGTAGGAATCATTGTTGCAAATGTTGAGCAGAATGGAGCTCAACAGGAGATTACCAACCCAAATATGCTCCCTTCCAATAATGTGCTCTCTATCAGCGTCAATTTTGTGGGTGGTAAAAGTATAAAGTCTTATATTAACGGAAAGGTGGGTACTGCCAAGGCCAAGATACAAATCACAGGCGAGACTCGCATTGGAAGTATTGTACGTGCTCCCCTGGTCGCTGCGTCTTCCTCTCGGGGACCAAGTAAGGCGTATCCATATATTCTCAAGCCAGATCTAATTGCTCCGGGCCTCAACATTTTGGGAGCCGTGAAAGATGGTTACGAATTTATGTCAGGGACTTCAATGGCCTGCCCTCACGTGAGTGGCGTTGCAGCGCTTTTAAAAGCCAAGCATCCTACCTGGAGCCCAGCGGCCATAAAGTCTGCTCTTATGACGTCTTCGCAATGGGAGGATAACGGAAGGAAGGATATTGAGGATTCATATAACAGCAAAGGAGCCGACCCCTTCAAAATGGGTACAGGTCACATAAATCCTGAGGCTGCGATGGATCCTGGGTTTGTCTACAATATGACTTCTCAAGACTACGTCAACTTCTTCTGCTCTCTCAGCGACTTCAAAATACACATTGCCCGGCTCGGTGAGTCTTGCCCGGACTCCAGTTCGGAACCTACGGATCTCAATTACCCATCCTTTTACGTGAGTTTTGAACAGGGCAAAGAAAATGTTCAAGAGCAATGCAGAACAGTGACGTATGTGGGAAGGTTTCCCAATGGAGAGTATAAGTGGAAAGTTTCTATACGGGTTACTGGCGTGAAGATAACAGTGAACCCAGACCAATTGAAGTTCTCAAAGCCCGAAGAAAAAGTCTCTTATACTGTGACATTTGAAAACGAAAAGAAACCTGAACCTGGCAAATTTGGAATTGGTGAGATAATGTGGGAATGTACGCAAGATAGGAATCAGATTGTTCGTAGTCCAGTTGTTGTAAAATGGTAATCACTACCGCTTTCAAAATTCTCATCCTATTTAACTATCTACTCCGGTTCTACTATAGGATTGCAGTAGGTTTATAAGTTCGGAATATTAAGCTTTATCTGTTCTTAAATAGTTTTCTGGTTTATTATTTAAAACTGTTGTTAGAATTTATCGACTTTTCTAAAAGTAGTTTGGCTAAGTTAGAGGAGTGCAATGTCTTATAAGTATATGTACAATTCCGTGTAAAATTCAGTATAAATTGGTTATTAGTCCCTGAACGAGGCTAATGTTTTCAAGTCACTCATTTGTAGTGGATTGTCTTTTTGGAAACCGTGCCAATGTTTATATCCTATGATCTAATGGTAAATGGTAATTAGTTCGTTAAAATGATTTTTATCTTAATTCAGATTTTTTCTGATTGGGCGGAGCTATTATTGCTAGGTAGTTTTTCCCTTTTCCAATTCACAAATTTGGTAAAATCGTCCACGCACCTTGTCTATACTTCCTCATTTCACATACATATACGTATAGGTGGGAGATGATTTCTCTGCCTTGTGTTGAGCTTGCTACAGGTTTTTAGCCTAGAAAAGGAAATGACTTGAGGCATTCTCACATTAGGGCTATTGCAAGAAATATTCGCCCGCTCTCCACAACAGCTCACTCATCTCCTCCTCCTGCTTATGCCTGCACTATCGAGGGTTTCAACAAGGTCGCCTCTTCTTCCTCCTTCGTCTCTTCCTGTGGGATTTTCGCAATTGACCATGAAATCAAGCTGTGGATTGAAGTGGGTTTGGATGCACTCCTGCACCTACAGCTTACCTCTGGTAGAGCTTAAATATTCGGCACTAAACTCCCCCCTCACTATTGGGTCAACTTTCCTCCTACCCAAAATTTTGTGATATGAATCTTCAGCACCCATATCATTTCTTTTCAATTTGTATACACGTCTAGCCCTTGAAAGTACCATTTTGCCCAGGGTGTCAAAACAAGACTTATAATTGGCGAATTTAAATTCCCTTCTTTTCTTACTACTCGAACATACCCACTTTGTCTAGAAAATTAGCAATACCGGAATATATTTGATCAATGGAGAAATTTTTTTTGGAATTCAGCACGGAATGGATGGGGTTTGAGTTGTAGGGTCTATGTCCATTTGAAACTATCTCAAATTGGTTAAGGGTTATGAGAAAGTGGAATCTGTCGTATCCATATGAAATGTTTTCAAAGTGAGATTTATGTTTTCTTATTGCTAGGTTGCCTTTAGTGCCACGTGGGCTAATATTTCCAAAAAGATAGATATTTTATATTCTTCTCTTAGTAAATTTGGTTGAGTTGGTGGGTTGTTTTTAATACCATGTGAAATAAGCTTGAAACACATCCACAATATATGTAAACATAGGTTAGCCTAGTGTAGTCCACAATCATGATGCCTTAGCTTTGCTATCGGAGTTATGGTACACTTTACTATAGTCAAAGAGTCAAGTTGGATGGACACTCTCATGAACATTCATGAAACTAGCACACCACTAGCCCTTTGTTCCTGAAAGGTGAGATTTCTAGTCTTTTCGAACACGCATTAAGAGTTTTGCACCCTCCAAAGGGAGATTTGAGGGCTTTTATATTTGACACTTTTAATTTTTTACAGGAAATTGACAAGCCTCTAGCTTCTCATATATATTTCAGAAATTTGAAAGCATGGAAATCACATTTCCAAAATAAAACAACAAGTTACGAAGCTGGTATTGTGCCTTAAGAAAATCATTTTGTTAGGTAGTTTTTAACTCTACATTTTTATGTTTGTGGCTATTGCTTGCAAAGTGAAAATATAATATCATAGTATTATAGCTATATATCAGCATCTGAATTTGCATTTGTAGTCCTCTACAAAATTATAAACAGAGTGAAGAATTGTATATTTTGATGTTAGGTAGTTTTTAAGTCTACATTTTTATGTTTGTAGCTATTGCTTGCAAAGTGAAAATATAATATCATAGTATTATAGGTATATATTAGCATTTGAATTTGCATTTGTAGTCCTCTACAAAATTATAAACAGAGTGAAGAATTGTATATTTTGATGTAATTTGTATTTATACTATTAAGCTCTTCCTCTAACTATTAAGTAACCACTCTGGATTTTAATCGTACAAAGTGACAACAACAAATTTTCTTATTTCTGAATCATAATCATCAACATAGAATAGAAAAGAGTAAGATAGTACATGATCGTCAACCCAATCAATTCTCCAAACTTATGCTTTTCATGCACCTTGTACATGAAATAATAGCTTAAGAAAGAAACAAAACTGTCAATTCAACCATCTACTCCTCATTGGAAGAAATTTGCAATAGTGCTCGGTGTAGGTATTGGCTCCTTGAAATCATCTCGCAAGAAGTCCAATTGGGTTCCCAAACCATTTCATTACATTTTAACAATATTGGGTACATATAACTATTTTCTTTGGTATGTCCTAAATTTTACTTGGTAAACTTAGATGTTGCTCTTATCTAGGCATTGTCTTCATGAACTGCAAGTGTGTGACTAGATTTGAGAACAAATTTTGTCCACATCACCAACACAATCAACATTATATAAAGGTGATGTGTCAATTTCTTGGGCGCGCATGGCTTCAATGACAGGCCTAGCAACTCTAGTAGAGCCAACTAGGGCCAAGTCTTCCAAAGATTTGGTTGCCACTCATTTTAAGATTAAGATTTTGAATGATGGAATACCTTTTCTTAAATAAATTTTAAGGCAACTTCTGAAACAATTACGGTTCTTTCCTTAGTTAAGTTCTTTAATTTAAAAATCTTCCACTAGGCCAAAATGGATAGAACATCTTCCATTGACAGGAGAGACTGGTATTATGCCTTACAATTCTTTTATTTTGATTCTCGTGTTACATACAGATTGGTTGAGTTATTTTGGAATGTGATGTACATAGAGTAGGCACTAGAAGAAGTGCTTGAGTCTGGAGCCTTTATTGAAATCCTTGGTCACTATGTCTCAATGGACCATGCAATTCAAGATGTCATTCAGAAGAGAAAACTGTATATTTTGTATACTTGTGTGAATTAGCCTTTAGAAATTACAATATCTTTCAAAGGTTAAGGTTGGAGAACTTGTGATTCGTTCACTCAAACTTTTATGAGAAATTATATCCATGAACAATGAGAAACCTTTTTATAGAGTGAGAAAATGTTCTATTCTGACGTTTTAAAATAGTTGGTATTAATATTCAATTTTGAAATTTATGATGCAGTTGAAGGCTGTCTTTGATGTAGTTTAATCAAATATTTATGTACAAATAATTTGGAGCATTTTTTATTATCTTTTCCAAGTATTCTTTGTTTCTATCAGTGCATAAGCCATATTGGATTTTCATTGTCAAACTATTTGTGTGTTTATCTTGTTTTAGAGATTTGTGATATTAAGGGGTTTAGGTTTCAATGTCAGATGTGCTTGCAATTTCTAATTACATACCATAACTTGATTTATGTGGTAAGTCATCTAAATTTAATAACATTCTTTTTTGTTGTAGTGGTGTTTTTTTTTTTTTTTGTGTGTGTGTTTTTAATATATTAACTAGTAATCTAAATTCTTATAACTATTATTATGTTCGCTAAAAAAATTGGCATATTCCTAATCAAAAACATTCTATATTGCATGTAATTCTAACCTTCACATTATGTGCCAAAATATTAATATTTTCATAGTGTAATAAAATCACCTTTTACCTTTATCGTTTATTAATTTTTTTTTAAAATAAAATATTTAGCTTATTAGAGGTAGTTTTTAGCAATTTAGAGAACTTATAGGAATATAATGCTTTATAATTATTTACACAACTCATTATAAAATCCTATATGAAATAATTTATAATAATATTGTTCCTTATTTATTATTTCTCTATTTATCGGTTAGATATCTAGAAAATATAGTTTTTTCTATAATAGTTTCTTTACTCTTTAATCTTTCTACTTAATAAAATATTAAATAATGGCTCCATTGCACCTATAGTCCCTACAAAATACTACAAGTATGAACCATAAAAAAAGGACTTGTGAAATGAAAGAATATTTTCTTAAAAAAATGGTAGTCTTCTATTTATAATATAAAAATTATGATTCTATGATTTGAGAATTTTTTTGGTAAGCTAAGCTACTAATTATGAATTAACTAATTAAAGGGAAATAATTTTAAGAGTTGATAATTACATTAAATTATGATAGAGCATCTATATTAAAAAAAAACCATAAAATAGAAGTTAAAATATAACAATTACAAAAATGTGTCAATAGAGTCTAACATTGATTACTCTAGCTTGAGTAACAAGAAATTCAGAGACATGTTGTTGTGATATTATGCACGAGCCTCACCTCCATGCAAATTTTTCAATTGTTCCATGCATATCTTCATGCTCAGAAAGTTAGTGTGCATTATTTATATTCTTTGTTTAGTTCATCTACCAGTTTAAATAACGAATGAGGATGTGTGTGTTGGAGTCTTGTTTGTTGGAAATGATCCCAAGTACTCCTATGTTAACTTATGATATCTCAAATCCTTCATATACACTAAAATATCTCCACAGACTCTCACTCATAATGTCATTGGTCTATATCATGTTTGAATCTACATTTTTCTATTCACTCTCTCAAAGTGTCTAGCACTTAAAATTTGTCTAAAGTTGTGAAATCCATAATTATAAGAAGCTAAGTCTATAAAGTTTGAAATAGAAATGGAATTTATGTATTAAAGCTCAAACTGATGCAATCTTTCATTTTTATTAATAAAAGATCTTATTTCTATTTTATTTGTACTTCGCATGTGTTCTTCAAGTGTTATCATAGACATGTCATTCATGACCACTAGGATTAAGAGGTGCTTGTGAAGAATATTGCTAGTGTTTTTATTGAAGGAAAATTGGTTTTGAATCCTAGACCATATACCCTTAACAAAACAAAACCGACTAGCTAGAAAGACCAAATACTAACCCCTATATTGAAAAACATCAAAATAAAACAAGAAAACTAGAATAACACCTTAAAAGTCCTTACATATTTTTTTTACAAAACTATCATTTTTATCCATTATTTTCTCATTTATACTTCTGACCTTGTTCATGATTCTATCAATGTGAAAGGCCCCCTTATCCTTACTTTGGAGTTCGGTAGCAAGCCCTGCTAAAACAACCACTTCATTATCCTTTTTCTCCAATTTTTTGTCTTCTATAGAATTTTTTAATTCATTTAATACTACATGAAGGTGAAAGAAAAATTCCCTTGGATATACCCTTCAGAGCCTCAACTCTTGAGCATTGATATTCTTAATTCCCTTTGTAGTATTATCCATGGTAGTGTTACTTATAGCAACCATAGTCTTAAGTTTTTCATGTATAGCTTCATTGTTGTTAGTGTTACTATCTTAAAAAAGACTCTAAGAATATTGTTAGTGTTACTATTTTAAAAAGGTCATGGATTCTAGATGCATCTAAGGGAAACTAGTTGAAATAATCTAGAAATGGTGTTGGATATTTAAAAGCTAGGGTGTGAACAAGGTCAAAATGTTAGGATAATAAGAAGATTTGGATCAATAGTTTCATAAGACAAAAAGGTCATGTGCATTCAAGGAAGACTGGCTTGGAAATATAGATCAATTTCAAGGGTTTAAAAGATTTATTGTATTTAAGATACAGAGATTGGGGATTCATGTGAACAATGTGTTTGAATAAAATTAAAGCTTGGAGAATCAAATTGTAGAATGTAAGTTGCTACCTATAAAAGGAAATCGTCAAGCCTTGAGCTACATGAAACCAAAAAGCCTTAAGTCTCTTATACTGTGACATTTGATAAAAGCCAAGCATCCTACCTGGAGCCCAGCGGCCATAAAGTCTGCTCTTATGACGTTTTTCAAAATGCAATAACAAAATCATCGGTGCTCGATAGTACAGGAAAGGCTTCGAAAAGCACTACAAAACTAGCATTGTTCTGACCAAGGAATTTACATCACCCCGAGACAGTAATGGCCATGGGACACACGTAGCTTCTATTGCTGCGGGAGCGGAGGTGAAAGACAAGGATGTTAACAGTGTCTATGCTAGCGGAACAGCGAGAGGGATGGCCCCTAAAGTCAGGCTGGCCATCTACAAAGCACGCTGGAATGACCATTGCGCCCTTATACACCAGGTAAAGGCGATAGACGATGCAGTTGCTGATGGTGTCCACATCATTTCAATCTCAATCCGTTCAGCTGACGTGCCTTTTTACCAAGACGACGGTATAGTAGCCGTTGCAGAATTCGGTGCCATGAAAAAGGGTGTTCTTGTTTCTGCCTCCGCAGGAAACTATGGGCCAGATCAATATACTGTGAGAAACACAGCGCCATGGATCATGACTGTTGGTGCCAGCAGCATCGACCGAGATTTCCCTGCTTCTGTAGAACTGGTCAATGGAAAAAAATTCGAAGGGACGTCCACCTACAGAGGAAAAAAATAATCAGTTGATGCCCCTCTTGTGTACGCCTCAGCCAACGAGCGCTCACAGAGGTGTCTAAAAAACAGCCTCGACCCCAAAGTTGTGAAGGGTAAGATAGTGCTGTGTGACCTATTTGGAATAAATATTGCGAGTGCTGAGGAAAAAGGAAACGAAGTGGAGACAGCAGGCGGTGTAGGAATCATTGTTACAAATGCTGAGCAGAAAGGAGCAGAACAGGTGATTACCAACCTTAATATTCCCTCCCCTAATCATGTACTCTCTATAAGCGTCAGTTCATGAGGTTGGTAAAAGTATAAAGTCTTATATCAACAGAAAGGTGGAGAAAGCCAAGGCCACGATTCAAATCAAAGGCGAGACTCGTGTTGGAAGGAATATACGTGCTCCCCTGGTGGCTGCGTTTTCTTCTCGGGGACCAAGTAAAGCGTATCCATATGTTCTCAGGCCTGACATGATTTCTCCGGGCCTCAACATTTTGGGAGCCCTGGAAAATGGTTACGAATTTAACTCAGGGACTTCAATGGCCTGCCCTCACGTGAGCGGCGTTGCAGCGCTGATAAAAGCCAAGCATCGTGACTGGAGCCCAGCGGCCATAAAGTCCGCTCTCATGACTTCTTCGCGATGGGATGATAACAGAGGGCAGCCCATTGAGGATTCATATAATAGTAAAGGAGCCAACTTCTTCGCAACGGGTGCAGGTCATATACATTCTGCAACTGCGATGGATCCTGGGCTTGTCTACGATATGACTTCTCAAGACTACGTCAACTTCTTCTGCTCTCTCAGCGACATCAGAGAACATGTTGCTCGTCTCAATGAGCATTGCCCCGATTCCAGTTCCGATCCTATGATCTCAATTACCCCTCCTTTTACGTTAGTTTTGAAGAGGGCAAAGAAAATGTTCAAAAGAAGAGCAAAACAGTGACGTATGTGGGAACCCATCCCGATGTAGAGTATAGTTGCAGTGTTCTTGGAACGGTTGATGACGTCGGCATAAGCGTGAACCCAAAGCAATTGAAGTTTACAAGGCCCGGACAAAAAGTTCCTTATACTGTGACATTTGAAAACAAAAAGAAACCTAGACCTGGCCCGGTAATGTATCGAATTGGAGAGATCATGTGTGAATGTACCAAAGGAGGGAATCAGATTGTTCGTACTCCAGTAGTTGTAAAATGGTAATCACTACTACTTCCGAATTTTCATTCCATTTAACTAGTAACTTGCTTATAATTTAGGATTGCTGTAGGTTTATAACCTTGAAATTATAAGGTGTTTGTGCTGTCATAAAGTAATTTTAATAATCTGGTGTTGTATTAAAGAAAACTTATTATGAATTTATTATATTGTTATGTGTTTATTGTTGTCATTATGAATCATATATCTCACAAATATAGATGCTCTTCAGTCTTTCAACATAGTGTTAGAGTATAGGCAGATATAAATTTATCGAGACTAACTCTATTTCCAATAGAAAGGCATAGTAATCATTTCAATTATTAACTATTTTAACACTTAAAAGAAGATTGAGTACAACATCTGAATTGATACAAGACATAAAAGGTTCCAAAGAGAGCTTCCCTATTGTGTTTGTGAATAAAACTATTAGCACAAAGTAGAATTGTATGAGATATAGAAAAAGGCACACTTTAGCAATCTTCATGTGAAGAGAATGAAAATTGTTCTAAATTTAAGTGTTTTGATTTATTGAAATCAAATTTTGTTGGTAATTGAATAAGTAAAAAATTGAGTTCATTGGAGAAGTCCAAGGTTAAAAACCTAGAATACATTATGGTTTCTAAATTTTTGATAATTTTAAGCAGAACCTATAGCTCATTTTCACCAATTATTCTAAAGAAAGGAAGTGAAAGTAAAGAAAATACTTCCATATTCATCTCAGAGTAGTTATAGATGAATGTATTACAGAAATTGTCATGTTGATCTTTGAAATAGAGACACGTTCGCATAGACAAATTCTCTTTTAAGGCACACCTTGAACAAGTTAAAATATGCATGTTTTTCATTAACTACGGTTGCTGAGCAGAGTTAGCAAACCAAATTCCCTTGTCAGCAAACAGATTCATATACACTATCATATAAAGATATATGCAGCCATGGAACTGTAGTGTCCCTTAGATTATAGATGGCTTCTTATCTCCTAATGACTAGAGTTTTCTTTAACTAACAAAATAACTTATTGGCACCACTATTAGAAATTTATTACAATGTAGCCCATGATGGTTTTTCTCTTTGCCCTGCAAAATATGGGGAGAAGAAAAAGAAAATGAAAAATTTTGCAAACCCACTGAATCAGAAATGAACAGCTCTGGAGGTTCTATTAACATTTGTGTAAGTATTCCTAGTAGAGGGAGGTGTCGCCCCATATCATTAGTGGAACCATGACCCTTGCCTTAAGGAAACATGTCTCCTATGCAGGCACCTCTTTGTTAGACTCCCTGTTCAATATTTTTTTATCAAAAAAAAGTGAAGCATTTAATTTACACTAATCCCCAATGAAGGTAAGGCGGATGGTGCCTTATTCTCCTGGCACCGGCTATCTAGCCATATGATTCCTTATGGCTGGATGCCCATACCATAGTTAAGTCATGCGTCGGTCCCCGTGCCCTTGGAATGTCATACCATTGCAGCAGACTCTAACCCCCCTAACTTCTCCACGTACATGCGTATAAAAAAAATAATGAAACATGTAATAGATATGACTATGTAAAATTTTTTTATTGATGTAAGGCATGTAAATCGCTTTAAAATAATAAAAATTAATTTAAAAGATTTTTTTTGGTTATAATTTTTTTACAATTGGATTTTAGGTGAGAAAAATAATTTAATTTTTTACAGATGTTAGTAAAATAGTAAATTAATGTAGTAGTATTCAATTTTATATGGGTGGAGCGTGGATGTATCTATATCTGTATATGTTTTTGATAGAAAAAGTAGCAAGAGGGTGCTGGCCTGTGGAACAGAGGACTAGTAGCACATTAACAACATATCTGTATATGTTAAAAAAATAATGATAAAAAATAATAAGCTTAAGGTAAATATAACCATTGAAATACTCTAGCACATATTATATATGTTACTAAGTAAATAAAAATATGCTAAATTTATCTTATATTATATAGCATATATTTAATTATATATTATATTTAATATTAATTTATATTACATTATGTATTTAATTTAGTTATTATAATGTATTAATTATATTATTTATTTCAGTAATTCTAATATTGTAATGTTTTGATATTATTTATTTTATTGATTTGTTAAATTATATTGATTAAATTATATCTATTCACTTACCATTTCTATGTTAAAATTTATTAGTATTGTGCATTCTATTTATTTTAAGAATAAAAGTTATATACTTCTAATTTTGTGATCCAAATATAGACATTACCTATATATTGTAATTTTGAGTTAGATAACTATTGTACATGTGGAAATGACTAACAAG
Organism: Thuja plicata; assembly: GCA_018584345.1. Lineage (NCBI taxonomy): Eukaryota > Viridiplantae > Streptophyta > Pinopsida > Cupressales > Cupressaceae > Thuja > Thuja plicata. The sequence continues at coordinate 3,056,286 of MU224834.1, read as the reverse complement.
GTTATATTTTATATTTAATTTAACTATTATATTATAATTTATTAATTGTATTATTTATTTCAAATAATTCTCATATTATGATATTTTTATATGAATTATTTTATTGATTTGTTTTTGATAAAATAAGCAGCAAGAGGGTGCTGGCCCGTGAAACAGGGGACTAGAAGCACATTAATAGCATATTAATGGCACCAGTCGAAGCTTATAGCAGATTAGCAGTTTATCAGTTTATCACAGGCAATAAAAGTTCTGCCTCTATCAAAAACAAAAGTTTCAGTTCTACTTAAAAAGATAAAACCAGAGAACTTACTAACAATAACATCTTCAAAAATATTGTTCCTAAGCCACGCAGGGCTCAACCAAAACAAAAATCTAAACTTAATATTAACCCCCATAACAGAGCGGGGGAACCATGGTACCAGCCCAGTCAAAAAAACCAAAACCATAGGCAACGCAATTAATTCTTCTCTCCCAACTATTTGGACAGTAGGGATCGCGCCCATTCCTCCTGGAGAAACAAAAACAGGTCTCTATTCTCATCATTTGCTTTCAGTTTGCCATCAGCCAGCTTCTCCTGCATGTTGCAAAGGGTTAACATTGAGGCATGCATCACTTTTGGAGCAAATTTGTTTGTCCTCCTGTAGAGATCCATCATGTCCTGCATACCCTTTTTAATCTCTGCAATTTCCTTGTCAATATTCACAAATTTACTTTTGAGGGTGCCAGTAAAATTGCATTTTTCCTCCATTCCAGCTGAGAGGGGTTTAAGCTGGGGGTCTCTGTGAGGGCTTTGGAGAGGGGAGGGACTCATAGTTCTCTGGGGGTTGGTCAGGGGGGTGTAGCAGTTGGGCTCATACAGCCCTCCGAGGAAACCTTTTTAGAATTTGTGGATTGGGAGGCATTTTCTGTGAGAGAGAGCTCTTTGGAGGCCGTCTCCAGCATCTTGATTTTTCATTTCTCTTTGGCAATTATGTTAGACCTCCTTCGGCCAGACCCGCTAAGGTCAACCTCTAAATTGACAAGGGTTTCTGTAATTTTCTATTTTTTTGGCTTAAAATCTGTCTCGGGTGTGCTATCAGCCCCTTTCTCTTCCATGCAATCCACAGAGTCCAAGACATGAGAGTCCTCCAATCTATCCTTCTTATGGGTGGGGATCTTAATACTTTTTTTACAGGATTTTTTCTCAGACTTCGCAGGCCCCTGTGTGATATGGATGGACCGGGAGGAGGAGTTGGAGGTCTTTTCAGTTTTTTCAGTGGGTGTTTCCTGGGGCATCATCTAATTAATCAGAGGGGGTTGGGGTGCCGGGCATATGGCTTTGTGAAACTGGAAGAGACAGAGGAGGAGGCCTTGGTGGAGGATAACTCTGTCCGGGTTTCTTTTACTATCTAGGATATTGTTTTCAATGGAATGCAAAAGATAAAACGGAATGGAGATTAAATCTTTATTCCTAATGTGATTCAAGAAAGGAAGGTGGTAGTTGTAGAAAACCGTAAACTTACCTTCAAGAGTCAAGTACTTCATAATAATGAGACAGATTTTAGGCCAGAAGTCCGGTAGCTCCGCTCTGTTGAAACCCCCCTATTTTCTGACCGACAGCTCACCTTCTTTGACGAATTGTTTGAGGCTGGTAGGGTCTGCAGTCCGGCTAGTTTTTTTGTACTTTCTCCCCACCATAGGGAGCCCCGTAGCCTCAGTGATGACCTCCTCATTTAGCTGAAAATGGATTCCACCCACCGAAATATTTCTGTTGTTGCAGGAGGAAACAAACTATTTAGATATTCTCTCATCATGGCCTCCCTTCATACATTCCATGAAGCCCTAAATTCCAGCTTCCTTACAATAGTGGGTGACTAGCGGATCAGAAGTAAAGACTTCATCAATATTATCTGGTTCGATACGGAGAATATTACCCCCCATATCATGGGTCTGGTGTGCACTCATCAGAATATCTTTGGGGAGATGACTGTAGTTGCATGCCATAAAAAACTGTTCTTTTTTGCAAATCCATTTCAAAAAAGGCCTATACATACCCTGTCGGTTTTGGGGATTTTGGAGATCCGGCTCCGTACTGACATATCTAGCAAATCCCTGGGTAACATAAATAGTAATAATAGCATTACTATCAATAATCACCAAAAACACCTTTTTACACTGACATCGATCACACCACACGAACAAAAGGTAATTATTGAACTTTATGGGACTCTGGGTTTTGTCTTTCATAATCACATAGGTAACTCAAAAATGCCAACATGTGATCGAGGAACGAAACGTAATAAATATTCCAGCCTGGCACATTTAGACAATTGTCTTCATTTCTTCCTCGATGAAATGCTGAGTCATCAGAGGTAAATCACCAACTAACAACCAACTATTAAGCTTGGTTTGTTTTAGCCCCATAGCCGCTAGAGAGTTAGCCACCGAGTTTTCCTCTCTGTAGGTATGGTCTATAGATATATGCTGGAAGCTCACCAGAAGCTCACGGATCTCCAAGATAATGGGACTAGTCTGCCACCCAGCACTCGCACCACTCCTAACTGCCTCTATTATAACTTTGGAATCACCTTCAATTTCCAGCTGATTAAAGTTCATCTATTTTGCAAGTTTAATCCCCCAGAGAAGAGAAGTCCCTTCCACCTAGGTGACAGTACAGTTATTGATAGGTCCCGCATAAGCCAGAAGGCAAGTTCCATGGTGGTCTCTCAGCACTCCTCCCCCACCGTGCCCATGGTTGTTAACTGCCCCATCAAAGTTTAATTTTATCCTG
>MU224834.1:3026591-3045384 GCA_018584345.1 Thuja plicata | reverse complement strand
TGATATATCAAATATATTATTTATTTCAATTAGTATTTTAATATTATTTATTTTATAAATTTTTATATTAGAATTATTTAAATGAAAATAATATATAATTTAATAATATATTATTATAAATACATGTATTTTTTTTAGGGGAAAAGAAATTACATAGGAGTAACACTAAAGCCAGCAGAGCTCAGTGGTATATATACATTATACACTGGCCTACTACAACCACCCTAGCTATTATCTCTTCGGGAAAGACATTCATGTTTGCTGAAGCTATTATAAATGCATGTTAATATAGGCATACAATTATATTTCTATTATTAAAAAATATACAGATATTTTTCTATTTTTCAATATATTTAATTAGTGTTATAAAATGATGTTTATATTTAAAATTTAAATAGTCACTGTATCTCATAATAATAAATAAATAAAATAATAATTTAATTCTATAGGTAAGAAAATTTATCATTTATCTTAAACAAATTATCAAATATAAAAATTATATGTATGTATGTATTTCTAGTAATTATATTTTAAAATCTTTCTAACTATAATTTTTTTCAGTTAATTTCTTGTTAGCATTGTGTAAGAAGTTTTTAAATATAAATATTGATATATGAGTGTATATACATATATACTTGTAGGTATTTAAGATATAAAAATATTTAGATTTAGAAAATTTTAATTATAAGTATATATTTGTATATATACAAATTAAAAATTAAAATTTTCTAAATCTGTAATTTGCAAATATGCAAGTATACTTAATTAAACATTTGTATATCTAAATATGTTTAAACCTTAAATAACTACAATTAATATGTCATATATCAATGTGTATAATTAAAAACTTCTAACACAATGTTAACAAGTATATATATATATATATATATATATATATATATATATATATATATATATATATATATAAAATTTTATAAACTAAGATATAAAATGGGAAAGATATTGACAAAAATCTATCTTTTTAAATTTGAAAAAAAGATAAATTTTTAAAATATAAACATTATTTTATAATACTAATTAAAAATAGGAAAAATAGGAAAAAATCAATAGTTTTATTTTAAAATAGAAATATAACTATGTACCTATATTAACATGCATTTATACGATAATATATTATTAAATTATATATTATTTTCATTTAAATAATTATAATATTAAAAATTATAAAAATAAATATACATTAGACCCTAATTTGGCATGTTTCAGCTTCATATTATTTTGATTTATATGGTTTCTTAGGTAACTACACTCGAGTTACCCACACCAAGTTAAAAATCAGAAGCCTTGATGCAAATATTTAAAGAATTATCTTGTTACGAAAGGATTATCTTGTTACAAATATAAAGAATTATCCCCAAAATGTCTCAAAATTATTATTTTAAATTGTAAACTAAATTTTCATGGATCTCCTTACTACTTAAACCTTAAACCACCCGTCCATTTCGGCATTCCCCTAACAGCACCACAAATGAACGGCAAAAAATGTAGCGCCAGAGTGCAGAGATTGATACGACAAAAAGAACGAAAGAGATAAAATAAATATGGCATCAAATCTGGCCTTTGATTCACAGATTTATGCCCAGTGTCTCTTGAAATACGTGGATTCGATGTATGGAACCGGAATTGCCCATCTAGAATCGTCGAGCTCCGTCGAACGAGCTGCCATTTGCAAGATTTGGACACATCAAGCTCAATTGATGGTGAATCTGGGGTTACGATATTTCTCTATGGGAAAAAATTGTGTAACAAGTTTGAAGGAGTCTTAATTGTAATGGTTTTATGTAGTTTTGTGGATTTGAGGAGATAAGCAGCTTAATTCGGTTAATCGAGCCGCTAAAAGCTGAAATCAGATGTTGTTGTGCCTTTGTCGGTGATTTGCTCGTTCCGGAGTAGTTTGTCTGATGTTTTTGAGGGGATGTGTAAGTGAAATTGATTTGTTTGCTTTGTTTTTAGTTGATGTTGAAGATGGAAACAAGTATCGGTGTTGTGTGGAGTCGTGGTCCGCGGTTTTGTGTTAAAATGCTGGAAATGTGTGGGAGAGGCTGTGGATTTTTGAGAGTGTTGTTGTTATCTCTGCCTTTGTATTGGCCAACAGTGGTAAGTTGTTGTACTTGATGATTTTGGTTATACTGCGGAGGTTGAGTTCACAATGCAAACTTGTAAGATAAGATTCTGGTTTGTTCGTTGTTAAAAAATTCAATAGCTTTCCTGAAGGATGTACGCCATGCGTTTTTCAGAACATCTGCTCATGAATTTCTAGTCCTTAAAATTTTCGATAGATTTGCCTTAGGATGTACTCGAGCCCATGTGTTTTTTCAAAAGATTCGCTTAAAACCACTCAACTATGAAAATTTCAATAGGTTTCTCAAGGAAATGCCCGAATCCTTCTGGGAAACTTTACTTTCTTGCTATCTCCTTCAGACGTCTCATTATTCAAATTTTTTTTGTAAGCTTTCTTGCGGATTTGTGATGGAGAATCTTTCTGGAGAATCTTCAATGCAGTGCTGTGCGGGAAAACCGCGTCAGACAAAACAAACCAAATAAAAACCCAGCGGTTTTAGCGTGAGACAACAAATACCGGTTGTTTTAGCGTGAGACAATAAATGATTAGTACGGTACGAAGTACCACTTCGGAGGAAAAGCCTATCGGCTTAATCAATCAATTTAAATGGTTTATCATATCACTTCTTTTTTCAATTTATCTATATTTTAGATTTAAATCTTTCCCTTCTATCAAATGAATAGTTTCCCATGTGTTTTTATAATAAATTGTTTGCAGTTAATTTATGTATATATTAAATGGTGCTTTAGTTGAATTTTGAATGTTTTTTATTAAGAAAACAATCAAATAAGGGGGTTGACCCACTCATAGCGAAAAGCTATGAAAGAAGCAACAACACCACAAGAAATAGCGATGAACAACCAAAGATAACCAAAGATACATTATCAGCAATGAAACCAAGAGAAACAAGGTAAGCTCAAGGCCAAGGAAGGCCACTAACAATGCAGGAGCCGTAGAAAATCATAGGCAGCCTCCACCCACCTCTATAGTAGTTGGAGACCACCCAGAGGGGAAAGGCACCAAAGCTTCTTACCACACCCCAAACATCATAGGGAGGCCGAACCCAACCAAAGCAAATCTCCTCAATAGCAATACATATCCATACCTCCATAGAGGACACGTCCACCACCATAAGGACAACGACAAGGAAGAAGAAGAAGAGTTGAAGAAAACCAACCACCATAGAAGCAAACAAAACAACCCCAAAACCAGTTGCATACCGTAACCAAAAACTATAGACTAGACCACACCCTTGAAAACCCTTCAAGGAAAGACCACAAGCACAAAGGTAAAAAAGCCCCTCTTCTTCCAGCAACAACACCCACCACAAAAGGACAACATCCCCCATCTTACCACACCAAGAACAAGGGAAACCAACCCTACTAACGCATAGAAGGTTCTAGATGGCCGGCTTCCAAACCACTTTCTCCTCACCCAAGGACATGGATACGAAAACCAACACCATATGAAGGTCCCAACCCTAATCCAAACCCCTTCTCTATCTCGTTGGAGAACTGTCCACATACATCTCCTTACTCCTAGCTGAAGGCAGCACAGAGTGACCATGAAGGTCCCAACCCTTCTCCAAACACCTTCTTCATCTCGCTAGAGAACTGTCCACATACATCTCCTTACTCCTAGCACAAGGAAACACAAAGTGACCATCATGGCTGATGAAGGTAGGGAAACCAACATCAATGTACCCAACCCAAACCAAACCAACCGACCCGACATCCATCTCCCAATGGTGCAGAAAGTGGGGCCTCTTGGCCAACAAAATAGAGAAAAAGCGACCCCAAAATTCAATCCCACGCCCCACTTGACAACCATTAGCAATATCAAGAGAGCCAGGGACACAGGCATTACCAAGCCTAAACAACACGAACAGATCTCCCAATTCATAAAGGAAGCACAAGGAAACATATTCACAAGAATTGTTTACCCAGTCCCCACAAGAATGACCAAGGCCCATGCATGAGGGGGGAAGAGGGGGAAATTCTTAGTGTGCAGCAAATACAGTGCCCCTACACAATAGAACTGGAATAAGCTCCAGACACCCCACAAAACAATGAGTGCCAGAGATATAGCGGCTGGGCTAGAACCCATAACAAAGAGGATCAAACCAAGCACCCTCCACTTCACAACCACCAGAAGATGAATGCAGAAGAAGGAACACCTCCTAGAAATTCTTAGATCCACTTAGATCATCCTCATCATCTTGATCTCCCTCCTCAGAAACCTCAATCCTGTTCAAATCCTCTCATATTGTTTTCCTTGTTCATAATAATTTTGAATGTTAAAAAAACCAAAGGAAAATTGTTTCAGAAAAAGTGGTACTTGGGAGTCACGTAATAATTCCTTAAAGTTAACTTTGAAATCTGCAATTAGAATCTCCTCCCTTAAAGTTCATACCTATAAATATACGATAATAGTTTAGGCATATAAAATGATAATTTCCCCTCAAATATGGTTTGAAAGAATCTTATTATTTGGGAAATTTTTGTGGACATTCTTATTGAAAGTTTAATAACCATCAACTTCATCAAAATAAAACAGAATAAATTTGAATAAAGAAATCAAAGTGTGATATATCAATATGGAATATTAACTTAGTAGCTATAATATTTTTGTATACTAATTGTTAATAATTATGTTATGAAGCCCTTGTTTTTCTTGATTTGTTATAATATGTATGTTACAATTTTTAAATAATAATAATAAGTTTTAATTTAAAAAAAAAAACAAAACAATTGGAGTTCTTTTGAGAGGGGTAAAGCTCTATACAATGTAAATCCTTAATTTAATGAATGATTTAGATGTGGAAATATCCACCCTAAAATATGAGTTAGCATAATAGGGCTAGTTTATTGTTATTTATTAATAAGTTCAAATTTGTATTAAAAACAACTACTGTTATTATTTATTTAAAAATTTATTCCTAATTTATTTGATGGCTATAGTGGTTCTAGTATAATAGGTACTAATATCATAAATGATTGAAAGCCATCAGAAGCTAATATTGGGAAATAGAAATGTGAATTAAGATGAAATTTGAATTAATTATAGATTTGATATTAGCAAGCCATGGTTGAACATGATAGATGCTAATAATGGCAATGGTGTTTTTATCAGTATTAAAGGGAAAGATCTATTTAGCATAAGATAATATTTTAAAAGAAAATAATATTAAAATTTAGTGATGGCTAGTGCTCACTGAGGTAATGCTTGTTTAGAAAAGTAAAGTTAATACAAGCCAATCGACATGGCCATAAATTATCAATTAAACAGAAATGGCTGGATTTTATTTGTAAATTTTTGGGCATTACAAGAGCTATTTCTCATAGGGTTAATTGGAAAATAGATAAGTTTTATCCCAAATTTATCTAACTTAAAATAATAATAATAATAATAATAATAAGAGTAACAATAACAATAACAATAACAATAACAATAACAATAACAATAACAATAACAATAACAATAACAATAACAATAACAATAATTGTAAGTTGTGTTTTGGCTTAATGTGTTATTATAGGCATTTAGTGTTAAAAAAATAGTTGTAATAATTTATAATTGTAATAATTTTGGGCATTAAACTTGGCCAATTCAACTTTGACAGAAGGACTAGAAGTTGAAGTCCCCTTAGAAATATCGTGTAAAGCTTCAACCTATGCATTCAGTTTTTTGAGGCCCTATGCAGTATTGTCTATGGTAGTTTTATTCACAACAATAACTCCCCTTAGCCTATACTAAAAAATTCCAAAGCATTCTCCAGCTTCTAGACGTGGAGCTCATGGTCCTCCCTCAGATCTTTGATACCCTTATCCATTACCTAGATACTAGCCATAATCTTGTTCAAACTTTGGCTTGATTAAGAAAAGGTGACCTTTTCAATCAAGGTATTGATTTCTGCAAAAATCCATAGGAACAAAGCATTCTAGATGTCCATCATATCTTTAGTATTTTTATTAATGTTTAAATTCTCTTGGACTGGCGATCCCTTCTCAACCGAAGTGTCTTTCCCCATATCCACACAAATATCAACATGGATCCCCATATTCAAATCTCATAAATTTGGAGGTTGGGCAATACGGGAGTGAGGAGTGAGAACATCATGTTTTTGGGGATTCTTTTTAGATTTCTTAATTCTATAAGTTTCGCTTCCTCCCCCCACTAAATGGGACACATAAGCAATTTTACCTTTGGTTTTAAGAGACTAAGATAAATTGGCTTTACCTTTCCCCTTGTCACCATAATTAGGGTCCAAAGAGTTGGGTACAAAAACCTCCAAAGTGGTATAGTTTGAGTCCTCATCATCATAGTTAGACTGTGTTATTGTATGATGACACACCCGTTATACATGGTATCAATGATGACATGTAACTAATTGAATGTTTGATAATGTTAAGTTGAAGGTGGTGAATGACATTAAATCAGTTAATAGTTTGTATTGTCATTGATGTCAACTTAATATCATTTGTACGGTCATGTACATAATTCCAAAGACTTCAGAGAATCAATGGAACAAAGATTATGCTTTCAGCAATTCATAAAAGTCAAGTATTCACTAAGTGACAGACCACACTAACGGAGTGCACACCATCGGTAAAGGCAAAGAAAAAGTCACAGTGATGCCAGTTGAGTAGATGAAAGTGTTTCCTAATGAAGAAAAATCCTATGATGCCTAATGAATGGAGATCCTAAAGCTAACTGCAGTTGCACCGATAGAACTAGTAGTTGTCACTGACGACTAACTACAAAGTTGACTGACAGAACAAAGAGTTCAGAAAATGACAAAATATCTAGCTGGCAGAGCTTAAGGATAGACTTAACTAGTTGTTTTATTTTTTTTATTCACCGAGAGTTAAGTAATTGATTTAAAGAAGATTTGTATAGTTGGCAAGAAGATAACTATGAGATAAATCAGGAGTTAAAGCCATAAATCAGATTGGCTAGATTGTTTTTCATGTCAAGAATCAAGAATTAAGGAACATCATGTCTATATAAGAGACAAGCATAATTCATTTTCGTATCACAAGTAATCAAATACATGGAAGGGGAGTGAATAGAAAGAGGATGCTGAAGAGAAATTGATGAAGGATAAATTCATACAGTCCTGATCAATCAAGTTGAAGGAGAGCTAAAAAATTGTGCAGACACCGACAAATAGTGAAGCACAACATCACAGAGTAGAAAGTGTGGAGCACAAGGAATTAAATTGATACATTGATCAGAGAGGTATTGTACTTAAATAGATTCTAAAATATGCAATTCAAGTTATATTAGAAATAGGTCATAATGTTTCAGTTTAACCATTGAAGCATCAAGTCTCTTAATAGAGCAGGACTTAACCATCTTCTATAATTGAGGTATATCCTAACAGGTTGCCAAAAAGGTTGATTCATGAAAGTAGAATTGAATTTTCATAAAGCCTATTGACAGCCTAAGAAGAAGGTTGATTCAAGGATGGTAGCAAGATTTGCCTAAAGCCTATTGACAGTCTAAGAAGGAGGCTAATTCAAGGATGGTAGCAAAATAGATGTTAGATACTAAGTGACAACCTATATATAAAATCCTCTAACAAGGTCACACTTAACAGTGTGTTTTTAACCTTTAATAGGGTTGGATCCTAACAGGGCTCACTTTAGAAGAGTGAAAATTTGGGGTACCGGTCCCAGTGGTTTTTCCCTTAATAGGGGTTCCATGTTAAAATCCATGTGTTATGTGTGTATGGTTTATTACTTTATTGTTTTACATTTCACATATGCATTTCTTGATTGATTGGTATACTCTTCATATTTACTGAGTATCGGTAAATAGTTTTACTGCTTATCGATTATCAAGGAGAATAAGGACAGACAAGGTAAACTGACAGATAGTCAAATATTATAAGTATTTTATGGCATGCATCTTGTAGGGACTTATTAATCTAAGGTGTATTGATTGGTGGTTAAAGATTAAAGGATAAATTTTTGAGGCCACTGATTCACCCCACCTCTCAGTTATTACTAACAATTGGTATCAGAGCTTGTGCGCTTAGAAGGAAGGTTTCAAGACCTAAGTAAAGATCACAAGATGAACATACAAGATGTGCCCAAGTTGAATAAAGACAACTTTGCTTCATGGTAAAGCAGGATAAGACTCCACTTATCAGGTATTGGTAATTATGTTAATCAATACTTAGATACTGAATATGTGTTGCCTACAGGACCATTGACAATATATTAATTAAGAGTGAAGCATGAGCATAAATACATGGTTATAGAGCTTTCTTCCTCCCTCTCTAATGCTGAATTTGAAGATGTCAAGGATTGTACAACTGCAAAGAAAATGTGGGACAAACTGAAGCTTGTACATGGAGGTGATACAAACATTTTGAGAGCCATGGTAGAAAGCCTTAGAGGAAAGTTTGATGATCTCAGAATGAAAGAAGGAGAAAACATCACACAGTACAACATAAGAATAAAAGAAGTAGTCAATTCTATATGAGGTGTTGGAGACACACTTGAAGAGGAGATAGTGGTAAGTAAAATCTTAAGAACCTTATTGCATGTATATGCTATTAGAGTTTCTGCTCTCCAAGAAATAAGAGAAGTAGCAAACAATATAGTCACTCTTGATAGCCAATTGGTAGACTAATTTCATTTGAGATGAATAACTTTGACAATAGTGTCTTACCAAGTTTAGAGTTTGCATTTAAGTCTTCTATGAAAATAAGCAAATCCAATCATAGATGCTCATCTAGAAGGGATAGTGAAAGTGAAAGTGAAGAAGAAGATCTAGATGAAATAGAAGCACTTATGGCTAGAAGAATATAGAGAGGAAAAGGTAAATACAAAGGCAAGTTACTACTTGTATTCTTTAATTGTAAAGAGATTGTACACTTTGCTGCAAGATGTCCTAACAGAAGAAAAGATGATAGAAGTGATGACAGATCTTTTGAGAAAAAATCTGACAGAGGTGATAAAAGAGATTACAGAGGTTACCAAAAATCAGAAAGAAAGGATACCCAAGACTACAAGGATAAAGGAAAGAAGACTAGCTACCTAGCTGCTTGCAAAGATGAAGATATTGACACTGAACCTGATGATGACATCGAGATAGTATTTGTACCTGTGAAGGATGAATCAGATGAAGATGAAAGGTATGAAGAAACTGTACTCATATCTAAGGTTAGTAAGAATGATATCTATATTATAGATAGTGGTTGCACTCACCATATGACCAGTGACAAAGAAAATTTTAACACTTTTGAATATTATAATGGTGGTACAGTAAGAATGGGAAATGATATACCTTGTCCAGTTGAAGGTAAAGGAAAAATAATGTTGAATAACCTGATTAAATGTGAAAATACTTATTGGGTAAAAGGATTGAATTATAATCTGTTGAGTGTTTCTCAGCTGAATAATTCAGGTCACAGAGTAGCATTTAAAAACAAGAAGGCAAAGATCTTCAATGAATCAAGAAAATTGATTGGTACCAGTGAACAAACAAAAGGTAACTTATTCTATCTAAATGATACTAATCTCACTTTCTTAATGAATAGAAATGAAGACATATGGTTGTGGCACAAAATATTGTGTCATGTGAATTTTGACAACATGATGAAAATAACCAGGAAAAGAAGTGTAAGAGGCTTACCGTCGATAACAAAGCCAGACAACATCATGTGCAAAAATTATGAAAAAGGTAAAATGACAAAGTCTAGTTTCAAAAGCAAAGCCAATACATCTGATGATATTCTAGAATTAGTCCATATTGGTTTATGTGGATGTATGAGGATAAAGAGTTATTACGGAGATAGATATTTTATTTTCTTTGTTGATGATTACTCTAGAATGATGATAGTCATGTTTCTAAAAGAAAAATATGAAGCTTTCAAGATGTTTAAATGGTATAAGGATATGGTAGAAAAACAACGTGGTAAGGATCTAAAATGTTTAAGATCAGATAGCGGAGGAGAATTTATATCAGTTGAATTCACTAATTTCTGTAATAAGCATGGTATTAAAAGATAGGTTTCTGCATGAAGGACACCACAGTAAAATGGGATTGCTGAGAGAAGAAATAGATCAATAGTTGATTGTACAAGAACATTGATGATAGAAAAGGACATCACCCAAATCTTTTGGAGGGAAGCTATCAGCACTGTTGTTTATACACTTAATAGAGTACAATTCAAGAAAGACACCATGAAGACTCCTTATGAGCTATGGTATGGTAAAACACCCAATGTAAGTTACTTCAAAATATTTGGTAGTCAATGTTATGTCTTAAAGGATGATAGAAATGGAAAGCTTGATGCCAAAAGTGATGAAGATATTTTTCTGGGCTTTTCTACCAAGAGAAAAGCTTTTAAATGTCTAATCAAGGCTTCTAACAAAATAGTTGAAAGTGAAAATGTGAAGATTAATGAATTTGTAGAAAACAATGAGCTAGAAAGCATGAAAGAACTAGAAGAATACAACAAGTTTGTATATTGTGAAGAGCCCATAACTCTACCCAAGCGACAGTGCTTAATTCCAGAACAACAGAATGTTGCAACCGACGGTCAGAATGCTATTACTAATGGTTAGGATAATGATCAAAATAATGTGCATGGTAATGAAGATCAAGTTGGTACATAAAGAGCTATACATGTACTTGCAAGATATGTAAGAAGGAGCCATCCAAAGGACCAGATCATAGGAGATAAGAAAGATGGTGCAAGAACAAGAAGTAACTCTTTAAACTCAAATTGCTTAATTTGTGAGTTTGAGCCAAAATCTGTCAATGCTGCACTAGATAATGAAGAATGGATAAGTGCTATGAATGATGAGATTGAACAGATTGAGAAGAAAAAAACATGGTGACTTGTGCCAAGACCAGATAACAAGAATGTCATCGGTACTAAATGGATATTCAGGAATAAGCTGAACGAGAATGGAGAAGTCAGAACTAACAAAGCAAGACTAGTATGCAAGGGGTATGCACAAGAGGAAGGTACAGACTATGGAGAAACCTTTGCACCCATTTCTAGGCTAGAAGGAGTAAGAATAATACTTGCTTATGTTGCATACAAAGGATTCAAAGTATATCAAATGTATGTCAAGTCAGCATTCCTAAAAGGAATACTTGAAGAAGAGGTGTACATTGAACAACCAGAAGGGTTTGTAGATCCAGGCAAGAGGAACATGGTATGTAGACTTCAGAAATCCTTGTATGGATGAAAAAAAGCTCCTAGAGCCTGGTATGAACGACTTGATTCCTATATAATAAGTATTGGATTCATAAGGACTAGTGAAAACAATAATCTTTACTTGAAAGAAGATACTGATGCTAACGCTTTGATTGCTGAAATATTTGTTGATGACATCATATTTGGAGGCAATGATAAGCTATGCAAATCATTTTTTGATGAGATGAGCAAAGAGTTTGAGATGTCTATGTTTGGAGAGATCAAGTTCTTTCTTGGTCTACAGATCGTTCAACAAAGTGAAGGTATTTTCATTACACAGTCCAAATACATCAAACAGGTCCTGAAAATATTCAAGATGGAAGATTCTAAACCTGTTGGAACACCGATGGCTACTGGATGCAAATTAACAAAGGAAGACAAGTCAACAGAGGTAAATCAGACTTTGTATAGATCAATGATAGGAAAACTCATGTATGTTGTACACACTAGAACAGATATTGCATATGCAATAAGAATTGTTGCTAGATTTTTTGCTAACCCCAGGGAATCACATATGACTGCTGTGAAGAGAATTCTAAGATATTTGAAGAATACCGAGGAATTTGGCTTATGGTATAGAAGAGAAGGAAAATTTGAACTAAAAGTGTTTACCGATGCTGATTGGGCTAGAAATCTTGATTACCAGAAGAGCACAGCTGGAGGAGCATTCTATATGGGTGATAGACTTATCACATGGATTAGCAAGAAGCAAGGATGCATCTCTTAGTCAACTACAGAAGCAGAATATGTTGCTGCTGCTGCAAACTGCTCAAATATTGTATGGATCAAATAGTTGCTGGAAGGTATGCATATGAAGATCTCAGATCAATGATTATCTATTGTGATAACACCAGTGCAATAAACATTTCCATGAATCCATTCATGCATGCAAAGACTAAACACATTGCAATCAAGTATCATTATTTAAGAAAACAAGTTCAAGAAAAAGAGGTGATACTTGAATATGTGCAATCAAAAGAACAATTGGCTGATATCTTCACCAAGCCACTGCCCAAGGATACATTTGAGTACTTGAGAAAGAGACTAGGGGTCAAACCCTTGTCTACCAGTCAGTAAAGGACTGAAGGCTACATCAGCCATATATTATTAGAATATCATTCATGTTGATGCAAGCAAAAGATGAACTTCAAAGCTACATCTATATACAGAAAGGTATATATCAGAATCGAGCACCAGATCATATTGTTGTATTGCTGATAGATAAGGGAAATTCAAGGGATATATTATGGATAGAAAAAAATAGTTGTTTGACATAAATGTCAGATATTTATAAAATATTTGTTTGGCATTGTTGTCAAAGGGAGAGAATGTATTCATATTATCATAAGAAATTATTCACTATCAGATTACTCCAAATAGGGAGAGATCATATCCATAGGGAGAGAATTTGTATAAAGGAATCATATATAAAGGGAGGGTTTCTGATAAAAGACAGAGACATCAAAGAAGAAGAATAGTCAAAAGAGAGAAATTGACACAAAAAGAGAACTCAACACATCAGTATAAGAAACACAGAAAGCTGCAAGAATAAAATCTAAGCTAACACAAAGCTTACTGGTGGTTAGACATTTTTATCGGTTATCAAAACAAAGTGTTTGGTAATTTCATGAATCTCAACAATTGTATTTCATATTCTATTAGAAATAGTATAGTGCACGATAATATAGTATGTTTCCATCAATGGAAAAGGGAGAGGTTGATGATATGTAACTGATTAAATGTTTGATAATGTTAAATTGAAGATGATGCAAGACATTAAATCAGTTAGTAGTTTTTATTGTCATTGATGTCAACTTAATATCATCTGTACGGTCATGTACATAAAGCCAAAGACTTTAGAGAATCAATGGAACAAAGATTATGCTTTCAGCAATACATAAAAGTCAAGTATTCACTAAGTGATAGACAACACCAACGGAGTGCACACCATCGGTAAAGGCAAAGAAAAAGTCATAGTGATGCCCGATGAGAATATGATAGTGTTGCCCGATGAAGCAAAATCCTATGATGCCCAATGGACAGAGATCCCAAAGCTAACTAGAGTTGCACCGATGGAATTGGCAGTTGTCACCGACAACTAACTACAGAGTTGACCGACAGAACATAGAAATCAGGAAATGACAAAATATCTAGCTGGCAGAGCTTAAGGATAGACTTAACTAGTTATTTTATTTGTTTTATTTGCCCAGAGTTAAGTAATTGATATAAAGAAGATTTGTACAGTTGGCAAGAAGATAACTATGAGATAAATCAAGAGTTAAAGCCATAAATCAGATTGGCTGGATTGTTTTTCATGCCAAGAATCAAGAATCAAGAATTAAGGAACATCATGTCTATATAAGAGACAAGCATAATTCATTTCTATAATCACAAGCAATCAAATACATGGAAGGGGAGTGAATAGAAAGAGGATGCTAAAGAGAAACTGATGAAGGGTAACTTCATACAATCCTAATCAATAAGGCTAAAAGAGAGCTAAAGAATTCTGCAGACACCGATGAACAATGAAGCACAACATCACAGAGTAGAAAGTGTGGATCACAAGGAATTAAATTTATACATTGATCAAAGAGGTATTGTACTTAAATAGATCTTAAAATCTAAAATTGAAGTTGCATTAGAAACAGGTCATAATGTTTTAGTTTAACCATTGAAGCATCAAGTCTCTTAACAAAGCAGGACTTAACCATCTTCTATAATTGAGGTATATCCTAACAAATTGCCAACAAGGTTGATTCATGAAAGTAGCATTGAATTTACATAAAGATTATTGACAGCCTAAGAAGAAGGTTGATTCAAGGATGGTAACAAGATTTTCCTAAAGCCTATTGACAGTCTAAGAAGGAGGCTGATTCAAGGATGGTAGCAGATGAAATGCCAAATACTAAGTGACAACCTATGTATAAAATCCTCTAACAAGGTCACACTTAATAGTGTGTTTGTAACCTTTAACAGGGTTGGATCCTAACATGGCTCACTTCAGAAGAGTGAAAATTTGGGGTACCAGTCCCAGTGGTTTTTCCCTTAACAGGGTTTCCATGTTAAAATCCATGTGTTATGTGTGTATGGTTTATTAATTTATTGTTTTACATTACACATGCATTTCTGGATTTATTGGTATACTCTGCATATTTATTGAGTATCGATAAATTTTTCTACTTATCAGTTATCAAGGAGAATAAGGACAGACAACGTAAACCGATAGATAGTCAAATATTATAAGTATTTCATGGCATGCATCTTGTAGGGACTTAATAATATGAGGTGTACTGATTGGTGGTTAGAGATTAAAGGGTAAATTTTTGAGGCGATTGATTCACCCCCCCCTCTCAGTTATTACTAACAATCAAGACTTTTTATCATTTTATTTTGACTTGTGTTATATCAGGACTTGTTATCGTATTATTTATATCATGTTATTTGGACTTGTGTTATCATGACTTTTATTATATAACATCAGGACTTTTGTTATCATTTGTACTTGTGATTTGAATCTAGATATATATGAGTTTACATGTTATATATGATTTTATGTGAGTTTACATGTAATCAATTGTAATTAAATATCAATTACATAATCTTATCATTAATAGTAGTTATTTCTTCATGTAATTGACATGAAACAATATATAAATGTAACTAGTATTGACTTCAAGATTAACTATAAAAATACCATCTATCTTTTAAAACCATGACATAAATTAATTTGAACTATGGAATATGGATACATACTTGAATAACTAAATTCAATTGTAATTAAATTAAATGTAAATTGTAATTGACAAAATTGGACATGAAGAAAAGTGAGTTCATGTATTTTATAAAACCAAAATTGGATGAATTTACAAGTGTACATTTAATTTAAAAAATAGTTCATGTATTTTATAAAACCAAACTTAGACGAATACAAGTGTAGATTCAACTTCATAAATAGTTCATGTCTACATGTTCTTCTAGATATTGCATCATAAAAATGAATGTTGAAATGTTAGAAAATATGCATTTAAATGTAAAATTCATTTATAGGATCCAAAAGTTAGATAAATAAATTGAACTTACCTAGTATTACAACTTTGATTAGCCAAAATTTATAAATTGCACAATTTACAGTCTGATATGTTACATCTAGTTATACTTGACACCTGAAAACCAAAGGAATTAGCTCTACATGTATGATACTTGAAAGAAGTCATGTCTACATATAAAAACATATTAATTAACAAAAACTTACATGTATACATTTGATTCAACCTAATGTCCCATCAACATCCTCTCTTTTTTGCAATACATCTATGATTTCCTCATGGTCTTCCATTGAAAGTGTCCATAATGTTTTATTAGCAGGTCTCCCTTTGTATCTTTCCAATTCGATATTTGTTGCGACTACCAAATGAGAATAATGTATAATCTTCTTTTCTGATTGGTAGCCTTCAAAAGATGGCAAACCATTCCTTCTTGTTAGGTATTTGTGTAGCCATGTACCAACAACCACAACAAACCCAATTGGATACTCAAAACTATCATCATCTACTTCATGACATATCAACTTTTTCTTAGGTTATACACATCGAGATAGCTATTAATCATTTTGCTCTTTATTATCCTTGGGTGCAACAACAACATACACATGTCCTACATTTGAAACAAAATTAAGTACATCTACAAATAAATTTTCTTAGACATATAATTCTAATGCAATAATAAATCAGATGACATACATTAATAATATAGTTTAAAGTTTTACAAGAAATTGAATGAAATTATTAGGTTCTATGAGTTCTAAAACACAATCATAATCTTCTGATGCAAATGCATGATTTAGGTCTTCATCTCTTATATCATCTTGATCTTGTGGTTCACTAGCTGTTAAGGATTTTTGTTGCCGTTTGTTAGGGTCTATTTGAATTGCCATGTTAAAGTTTCCTTGACCCTTTGATATATTTAATCATTGTCTAGTTTCCTCCATTTTCAAAGCTTGCGTCAATGGGTCTTCAGTGTCAATTTTTCTCCTTGAGTTAATCGCTGCAATGTTTCAAACTTGTCTTGTTGTAGTCAGCTCCTTTCTGCCAAGCATTGGAAGTCCTTTATTGCTCATGAACCACTTTGAACTGCTTTTGACCTCAGTTCAAAGCAGTTCAAAGATGTTCAAAGGTTTCAAAATGGTCCAAGTTGGTTTTATGGTTCAAATGCAACCAAGTTCAGTACAGAGATTCAGAGGTCAAGTTTGAAGCCCAAATTTTACTGGCTCAAGATTCAAAATGTAGATTGGCCCATCCAAATTCATAATTCAAAGTTAAAAGGTTCCAAACATAGAATCAATAGTTCATTTCAAAGTTCACGTATGTAGGTTCAAAAATCTAGACTCAAAGCATGAATCTGCAACCAACTAGTTGATTCATAGTGGTTCAAAGAAGTGCAAAATTATTCAAAATTCTGAGTTGCTAATGTGAAATGCTATTGGTAGATGAACTTGGTCTTATCTTTGAGGGGTCTGATAAGAAGAATGAAGCATAAAATTACTTCTATTTCATCAACTTGAAATACTTGACATAACTATAGTGGGGTAAAAACCAACAAGAATAAAAGTTATTACAGATGTTTGATTGCTTGTAAATTGAAAATAAAACAAACCAAATGAGAAAGTATCAACTGAGGAATTCACAT
This sequence comes from Thuja plicata, assembly GCA_018584345.1. Lineage (NCBI taxonomy): Eukaryota > Viridiplantae > Streptophyta > Pinopsida > Cupressales > Cupressaceae > Thuja > Thuja plicata. The sequence continues at coordinate 3,028,393 of MU224834.1, read as the reverse complement.
TATTGTGAAATGAAGTAAAAGGTAGTAAAAATTTGTTACACAAGACAAAGCTGGTGATAAGAATCTCATAAATCATGAGATAATTATGCAGAAGGAAGATTTATTGGAGATTCTACAAACACGAATTTGCTGGAAATAAATTAACAATCATATAGACCTTCACACAATAGTCAATATATTTCAACTTAGTCATTATTTTCCCAATCTCTCTAGTGAGACTACAGAAAACTAGGATTGGAACAACATATCCAAAAATTAGGTCAATCCAACGGTGGAATACTAAGTTACAGCCCCCGCATGGAGACCCAAATTTTCTGTCAGGAAATAAAACTCATTTCGGTGGGCATTTCCTTAGCTCCACGTGGTGTCCCCCAAATAGAAGATGCATTTGATATTGATTCAAATTATATGGTTAATGAATCATCATGTGATATTATTATAGGTAAGAAACAATTAAAAATTATTCCTATTCCCATGGGAAGTAAAAAGGTAAAAAGGGGGATGTTAAAAAGATTTTCAAGAATCAGTTATTAAAACTGAAAAAGATCACCGGAGAAATAAATATGTTAAAGAATGACAGAGTGGGGGTTATTCTTTTTCTGGAGGATTCTTTGTGGTAGGAGAGGGGAGGAGAAACTAGTTTTAATTTCTATATTGTAATAGAGAGTTAGAAGATCGAGAAAAAGAAAAGACGTTACTGTTTTTTATCTTTGTTAGTGGATACTAAATGTTGTCATTTTGGTAGTAATGCTTGACTAAATTTATATCTGATACTTTGGAGATAATTTTGATATTGAGATTTGAATCAATGCTATACAAAATGGCTCCATGAAAGCAATCATAATCTGTATTATTTGGGATTGAATTGAAGAATGTTACTTTGTGAATGTTTTCTTCAAATTTCATGTGTTGTTGTGATTTCTGTGGGTTAATGACTTAATGGATTCTTGTGTTTCTATCATCTTCTAATGAATTCCTGATTTACTAGATACTTGAAGGTCTTTGTTATCTTCTTGTTCCATTTATTATTGTTATAATCATCTTATTATTGGCCTCTCATCCAAGAATGAGTTGTGTTTCCTTTTATGCTTTCAGGTTAAAAGCATGTATACATGTTATAGTTTAGAAGATTCATTGAAAATATTACAAGGGAGTTTTACCTTATTAAAATTTAGAGGGCTCTTGCATAATCCCATTGCAAAGTGACCCAGCTGTTAGTGGTTTATTGTGTCTCCATTTTTGGGAAAATAAGGGTTATTCTAAAGATTTTATTGGAAGACAAATCTATTCACTAACACAATTCTTCAACCCATTCCATATGCTTGCATTCTTCCCATTCACCTGCAACACAAAATTGATAAAAACATGCAAGCTCCCTAGTCCATATAGTCCAAGTGTTAGAATTAGAACTCATAAATGAATGCCATTTAGCACACCCGCTAATTGTATCACAATCATATCATGAAAGGATATAATTCTCTTCAACTAGCTAGAAGAAATGCCTGATTGTAGAGTTCTGACTTGATCCTGTAGATAAACTTGTTTTACACCACTCAACAATTGCACATGCATCTTTAAATTTTTCATTTTCCTCAAATTTGAGTTACTCTCTACACAGGAATCTCTTAACACATGCACCGACACCATCATGTTCTCCTCTACCATGTCCATCCTAAAAAAAACTCCAAATATGTTGGACATTACTTTTCTTATGTGTCCTACTCAACCAATAAAACATTCTAGCATTCTTAAATTGCCCTGTGCAATTATCTGACCATATTAGATGTCGTGTTATATGAATT
>MU224834.1:2992326-3003656 GCA_018584345.1 Thuja plicata | reverse complement strand
CTACTTTTTATAGGCAACTAGTAGGAAGTTTAAATTATCTTACCCTTACTAGACCTGACATTTCTTATGGTGTAGGCTTAGTTTCTAGATACATGTCTAAACCTCAACAATCACATTTAAAAGTTTCCAAAAGAATCTTAAGGTACATTAAAGGTAATCTAAATTATGCTTTATTTTATGATCCTAATGCTGATTTTACTCTTAAAGGTTATACTGATTCAGATCTAGGAGGTGACCCCAATGATGGGAGATCCACTAGTGGTTATTGTTTTTTCCTTGGTTTAGGTACAATTTCTTGGAAAAGTAAAAATTAACAATCAGTTTCATTATGTTCTGCCGAGGCCGAAAAAAAGGCTATACTACTGCCTCTAAAGAAGCACTATGGCTTTGAAGATTACTTGCAGATTTGGGCTTACCTTAGCTTGACCCCACACCTTTATACTATGACAATCAAAGTGCAATTTCCTTAGAAAAGAATCTAGTTTATCATGCAAGATCAAAGCACATTGCTCTCCATCGTCACTTCATCAGAGAACACATCCAAGATAGGAAAGTTTCCCTCATCTTCTACAGAGGAGAAGATCAAGTTGTAGATATCTTGACAAAGCCTCTTTCTAGAGAGAAATTCTAGATTCATTGTACAAATTTTGGTTTAACACCCTTTGATTGTAAACGCCCGAGTAAATATTAAAGGGGGGTGTTAGAATTAATCTTTCCTTGGTTGTCATATTTACTAGGATAAACCAAGGTATCCTTTATATTATTCTTGTAACTTAGATATTAATCCTTATGAGGAATCCTACACTTGTCTCACACACTTATGATATGTGGCATTCATAGAAATGGGAGTTACAATGTAACTCCCTCCTCACCTCTCTATTAAAGAGATGGCTCTCCTCTCTTCACAACACACAATTTTTCTCTTCTTCTTGAATATTATTGTAAGAGCATAGCTCACACACACACACACTCTCTCTCTCTCTCTCTTTCCTATGCATTTTTTGCCCATTCATAACATTATCACAGGGGTTTTTTTACGCTTTTCCCCCTTCAAAAATCTTGTCTCCTTTCTTTTTTGTTTTGGTGTATGCAATTGGTTTTATGTAATTCATGGTAACACTTCTTAAACCTAACTCTTAGATCAAACAATTTCCTTTCTCTTCATTTCATTATTTTTCCAATACTTATACCTTTCTTTAATGATCGAAAGCTTCCTCTTCCACTTGGTAATAATAGCACCTATTTAAGCACATATGATATCATGCTCCAACAAAAAGTCAAAAGATGAAATACAGTTCGGAGACTAAATTCATAATTCGTAACTCTCTACATCTACAATAATACTAGAAACATGCTCCCACTGAACCTCAACCAAGTCCTGCACTATACAGAATGTCTTCATTATATCTTCTCTCTATCTTTGCAAGTGTAGCATGTCAACCTGAATCTAACTATTCTTTATCTTCTATTTGCTTTTCTTTCTTTAAAATAATCACATGTCTTTCCTAACTCATTCTATTTTGTCTCAATATCTTCAATTCATCCTCTGAAACTGTCGACAATGGTATGCCACCGAAGTCAATGCCTATACATATCCTAAATTTCCTTTATACATTCCTTTGTTTCAATGATCATCCTAGATGGTCTTTGTTTAGAATTAGTACATATTTTCTAAATAGAATCTCTCATTATGCAGTAGTCTCCACCATATTGCAACAATCTTCCTTCAACATTTTTTACCAATTCAATCGGTAGAACACCTAATATATAAAAAACATCTTCTAACTAATGGAGTGATCAATCAACATATCCTCATTCTCTATACTTCTCCCCAAAGAAAAAATAAACAATAATTCACCCACTCTATCAAACTCACCATTTTTCAACATAGACTGAATCACATCAAAATCCATAGAGCTAGATTTTGATCGGGAAACTGCATCTTTTTCCACCTCTTCTTATTCCTTCTCCACTAATTTATTTTCAACCTTAGTGTTTTCTTCATCTTTTGAAATGGTAACCATCTCTTTCCCTTTCTTACTAATCTTTTTCCTCCTAGGTTCCAAAAGGGAACCACTGGAAGAAACATCCAATTCCTTCTGACCAGAGGAGGAACCATCCTTAACAGGAATCACAACCATAGCACCTAAAACAACCAAACCAAACACAATATTTATCCACAACGATGTAAAATATATCTTGCAAGCTACTTCTTTATTTTCTAGAAACCCTAGATATCTACAAATTTGTTTACCAAAAGGGATGTTAGTCCTCCATTTTATGTTTTCTCTGACTGGGAGAGACCTTAGGAGAAAAAATATCAAACACACAACCAACTATCTAAACTGAAATAAATAACCATCTTTTACTGACATATTGACATTCTCAAGTAAATTATCCAATAATAGTTTACACATATCAAACTAAAGACATTCCATAAAAAAATTATGTGCAATTTAAACCACTACCGCAGATGTAGCACCATCATGATTTCAAAAGAAAATTTTGTAATTTATGTCCTAGGTAACATATCTGACCATCAAATCATGAATAAAATCTATCAAGAGTGTGCAATAAACAAAATTTATAGCTATCAAACCCTTCACTTCATTATACTGTATCACCTTCTTTCCTATAAGTTCTCCAATACTACACAACCTCGTGATGTACTCAATTAATTCCTTTTCTATTTTATAAGGTTTATTCAACTCCCAGGTTCTATCTCAATACTGAATTAGTAGAAACATGATAAATTCCTTATCATCGAATCAAGAAAATTCTCCCAAAATATCCTATCTAGGATTATGAAATTTCTACAAATCTTCTAAAGATAATTCACGTTCCATTTCTTTGATCCTACTATGATCAAATTATTTCAACTCTTCTTTTGTCAACATTCTTGAACAACAACACTGATATCATGAAAAAATAATTAAGATTCCATCTTTAGAAGAGAATAATATTTCTTTGACCTCTCTCAAACTATGTGAAAAACTTTGAAATTTCTTCTTGCAACAGTTCCAAATGATTTCAAAAATTAACTTTTATAACCATGATCCTTCATAATTATTTTTCCTACCAAAACTTAATTATCTTTGACACAACTCATTCATACACATCACATCAATTATTCAAAACAATCACAATCAATAATTAGTAATCCAACATACCAGAGACAAACTACTTGTAATCAGTATCACCTGAATGTAGGGGAAGTGACAAATATAGCATTTTAGTAGTTCCCCTGAGCTAAAGTATTTAGCTTAGTTACAAAAAGAGCCAGTACTTGGATCTGGTAGCATAGGGCTCTCTTCACCAACAACTTTCTTCTTCCATGTCATGTTAGTCTTCTAATATTTACTTCAAACTGTAACATAACTTCCATCTCTAGTATTCACTAGAGCACCACCAGATCTACATGTATTAGCGTAATGCCCAATCTTATCACATTCAAATTAATTGACATTCCTCTAACCTGATCTCACTGTCTTAACCTGAGATCTGCATTGATTATCCTCATGACCATAATTGTGGCACACATAGAAATTCCCATGAAAGAAATTATTCATTCCACTTTTCCTAACCAGATTATAAATTTGACTTCTACATTGATTCTCTTTATGACTAACCTTATGGAAATTAAAGCATTGAACCTTATGTTATTTTCTCATCTTACATTCAATAGCCTTATGACCAAAATTCTTGCATATCTAAAAATAAACATTAAAAGATAAGAACCTTTGAGCATTTGGTTGCCTTACCAGAGGCCTTCTTGTAGACGTACTCAAAACCTTGACCTTTCTTTCTACCTCAGAGTTTGTTGCAGCTTCAACTTTCTTTTCCTTCCCTTTGTCATTCTGATCTAAACATTCACTGGTAAAACCTAATCCTTCCTTATTTTTGTGACTCTTTTGCAGGGCTAATAACTAATCTAAAATAGTACTTCTCTCACAAACCTTTTCTTCAAATCTTAGCTTCCTTAATTCTTGATCCATCCTTTCATTTTCATCTGAATTCTTCTTGATGTTGTCCTTGAGTTTATCTTTGGTTTTCTTCCATTGTTATATACTTTGATTAAAAGTGTTCATTTAATCTCCTTCGGTCTTCTTCCAATCCTCCATCTTTTATTTCAATTCTTCCTTGATAAATTCCTCTATATTTTTACTATCACTCAACTACTTTTGAATCTTTACACCTTTTCTCTTAACTCCTTCATTTCCTAACTGACTTCCTTGTGCATTTATTTGAACTTCTAGATCTAATTCCTTAGCTTTGAAATACACGCATTTTCTTCCTTTAGGTTTTCTTTCAACTCCTCATTATATGATTCATTGCAATCAATATAAATCATCATGATCTACCAATACTCATTATAATTATTCCCACTGCCCATCTATTCAAACACCCTAGATCTCCCTCAAGCAATCAAGCTCTATCTACAAGGGACCAATCTCTAATACCAATTGTTGAACAAGATGAATAACTAAGAGGGGCTGGAGGTGAATTAGTTATTTACAAACATTTTTTAAATTTTTTATTGATCTGGTAAATAATTAAACCAATCTGAAACTTATAACTGATAAAAAATTGAAAGTACAAAACCATCAACACAATGAAAAGCAAAATTTATGGGGAAACCCAAACTAGAGAAAACCACAAAGAAACTAATTCTCATGAAATAACATTGGTTAAAGTTACACCAATTAAGGTAATTTATACACTAATTAAGGTGATTTATACAAGGGCTCATTGTCGATTGGGCTCACAACTCAAAAAAGAAAGGCTAACACTAATACAATTAGGATCACTACCTATACAAATGTGATTTACTAACAAAATGTGAACTAATACAATTGTATCTTCCTATCCAAGAAATAGTTCTAGTTAATAGCATAATAGTTACCAACAAAAATAGATCTGGGTGACCCACAAATTTGGGTCCCACTTTTAGGCATGAAGAAAAATCATGTGGATGAATTTTTTTCTTTTTTGACCCCTTCAAGCGAATGGGGGTGTTCGCGCAAAGGGAAAAAACCCCTTCGCACAAACTAGATGAAATGGGGGGTTCGCTCGAACTATACCCAATTTGAGAAAACCCTGTGAATCAACAAAAAATAAGCAATTTGTGTAAATTTTCCTTGGGGGTTTCACTCGAAGGGGGTTCTCTCTAACCCCTTCACTCGAAGGGGTGTTCGAGCGAACCCCCTGAATTTGGCCTTCCTCTCCAAAGCCAAAAAATTTCTACAAATTTTTTCCCTTTGAAGGTCTCAATCAAGGACCAAATAAAACAATCTTCTGAAATCAAAATGGCAGATGATGCTACTCAAAAAAAGCTTTAAAATGACTATGGTTTTAATATATATTGAGTTCACTGTGACTTTCTATTTGTAGTTTAATTAAACATAGGTTGTCTGGCCATTTAGCAACCTCTCTCTTCGACACTTCGGGAAAATTAGTAAATTAGGAAGCAAAATTATGAAAAATATGTAGGAAAAGAGTATTTGTGTTATCTTTCTATGAAAAAAATAAAAAATGAAATTTGATTTATATAGATCAAGTTAGAGCGATCCAAGTGACCTTATGTCTAAGTTATACTTACTGTCACTTTAGAACTTAATAAAGTATGAAATATTGACCCAAAATGAATGAAACCAATTGCATCATTTAGATATTGAACTTAAAAAAATAACCTCAAAATAATTACATCATTATAATATTTAAAAAAAAAGGTATGCTGATACAAGTGACATTCACTCCTTAAAAACACTATTTTTTCACACAAACCACTTTTCGAAGGAGAAGGAAAAATGAATTTAAATGAATTTTAATTTAAAAATATATATATTTAGAAACTAGAAATAAAATGCTAAAAGACTCTAGTTTACATAATCTTCAAATTCCTAATAGTTTTGCAGTAATAGGTGTTCAAAAGTGAAGTTTTCTCTTAGAAAGTTGATCTTAGTGTCAAAGTTGGCCAAAAAGTGGGACACACTATTGTGGGACCACCCATCCAATACATATCTTCTTCTACCATATACAAAACCTCTACAAAATACTAAGTAGAACCATATTTGATATCAAAGAACACTTCACTAAACATACTTCTGGTTACATACCTGGTGCAGGGCACCTCCCTATTTAATGTTTTGGTGTTGTTTAGGGTTGGATTAGGAGTTTGTGTGAGTGGTAGAATAAGTTCCCAAAGCTTGAAAACAATGTTAGTATAACTTCAAGTTTGTAAGGGCTTTAGTGCTCATTAGGGGTTTTGGTCTTTTGACTTCCAATTGTGGAAAAGTTTCCATTTTAGTGCAACATGGGATGGAGGTATGTTTTAGGACCCTACATTTCCTATTTAGGGTCCTAGGAGTCAACATAAATCATCGAGTTGACATAGAAAGTCAAAATGCTTGAAAAAGAAAAAATTTGCTAGCAAATTTGAAAGTTTCTCGAGCAACTTTTACAAGAAATGACAAAATGTAGTTAAACTGATTTGTAACTACGCATGCTGATTATATGAGCATGGAATTGATGTTTGGACAGGGTTAATGATATTTTGGATTGAGACACTTATTTCTGACACCATTGTATGGATGACTATATCCTCATTTGCATAATCTGCACTTTGACTTTGCTTCTATACGGTCTTGTACAGATTGGCATAGGTGATTGAGCTTCATATTTGTGTAGTGTTTCCTTTTATCTTTCATATGAAATAGGTAGTTTGATTTGAAGTTCAGTAGAAGTTAAGTTGTACATTTTTCAAGGTCACTAGTGTGAGAGAGACATAAATAGTGTTACCTTGTTAGAAATGGCTCTAACGTAGTTTTCCTCTAGTGGATGTGTCTGAAACAATGGGGAAATTAGGGTTAGGTTCTGTAGATATGTTTGTAAGTTTCTTTTTGGTTGTCTCTTTTGATTTCACAGGCCAAAGATGAATCCCTGTGGCTGACTGGTGAAGCCAGGTGAGCCAGGACAGGGAGAAGATAGAATTTTTGTGAGCACCCAAGACCTTTTGGGGAAGACTTAGTGGCATTTATATATGGACTAGATAGTCTCCTAAAAGGATTAAATTGTGGTTGGAGGTGAATCAATAATGGGAGACAAGATTTGCAATTGTTCATGATCACTGGTCCAGAGGCCTAATTAATAGGATATAATATAGGGCCTGCAAGAAAGTAGAGTTTTGGGTGCCATCAGAGGTCAGGATTTTGGCTTCTGATAGTGTTGAATGATGTCTTGAAGATTTTCAAGTTTTTTTGTGGGGTCACTTGGGGATTTTTGAATAAATAGGCCAAAATCAGTGAAAATAGACCTACAAGGAGTTGAGCAGTTAGCCCTCCTAGCGAGTTAAAGACCAATTAGATTGGTGGAGAATCTTGGAGAGTTTGGATGGATGCAGAATGACCAAGAAAGGGTCAAGAAGTGTATGGAGAGTCTCAGTAAGTGTGTGGGAAGATCCTAGGTAGAGTATTGGCAATCTAGGTGGAGTTGTAGAGAAGGAAGCTAAGCTTTTGGTTAACTAGTTGGACTAGTTGAGCTTCCAAATTTTGGAGTCATCCAAGAAACAACTATACCTTGGAGGAGAAGTTGGTGAAGAGGGTCTTGGAGATCATAATTGTTGGAATATCAAACAAAGAACAACCATTGGATGGTTGGTTAGGTCAAACAAGCACCTAGGAGAGAGGAAAGGTTCTAGATTGTCAAGCCCTCTGCATCAGAGTGGTATTAGAGCCGGAATAGCTTGAAGATTGTGTATGTCTGAAGGGGAGGAGAGTCAAGAGAGTCAAGAGGTTGAAAACATGCCTCCTAAGGAAATGAGTAGGGATGCCATAGTAGAATTGGTTCAAGGCCTCTTGGAGAAGGCTCATGTGTCCGAGACCAAAATATAAAAGAAGATCATTGAATGGGGAGATGAAAGTGATGGGGATGATGATAGTCAAACTGATGAGTCATCCAACAAGGGAAAAGAACCTGAGATAGACAAGGAGAAAAATGTATTCTTAGATGCCTTCAAATATTTAAACAAAGATAGCATGGAACACATACCCTACTAGTGTGGCATCCTGAATGGAGAAGAGTTGTTGGATTGGCTAGAGGGCATAGATAATCAATTTGATTACAAGGAGGTAGTAGAGGAGAAGAGAGTTAGCTATGCTAAGGCTAGACTCAAAGGAACTGCATTGGTGTGGTGGAACATGATGCAGGATGAAAGAGTGAATAGTGGGAAGAAAAATATTATTTCTTGGGAGAGAATGAAAATTAGGTTGAGCGCACAATTCTCTCCCACTAATTATGAAATCCAAATATATCAAAAGTTGAATAACTTAAGACATAAGGAGATGACAATGAGTTCATACACAGAGGAGTTCCATAAACTAAGCCTAAGTGCTAGGAGACAAGAAGATGAAATGGAGAAGGTAGCAAGGTGCCTAAATTGGTTAAGACAAGGCATTCAAGATGAGATTAGCATGTTGGAACCAGATAGTATGCACAAATGCTTTCAATTGGCTTTGAGAGAAGAGGATAAAGAAAGAAGAAGAAATGACTTCCATTAAAGAGGAAGAGGTGGCAGCAATAACAGAGGTTTTTAGAGAGGTAGGGGTAACTTTGGTAGAGGACAGAGCCCTAATAGAAAAGAAGACAGTTAGTTCATGGATAGTAGTGGAGGAAATTAGTATAGAGCATCTTTCCAAAGGGGAGGATACAGAGGTAGAGGATCACCAAGAGGTAGGTTCCAACCCCAAGGGAGATATAATTTAGTTTTCAATGGTAGGTGTTATAATTGCAACCAAGTGGGTCACACATTGGGTAGGTGTCCATGTTGCCCAATTTTTCCACCCTTGTGCACTTTGCTCTAACCCTTAGAACCCCTGAAAAAACCTAAGTCCTCCATGTTTGAATGAGGTAAAAACCCTAAGTCTTGGCTCTTATGTTTCACAGTTACTTTTTCCCATCACTAAGAGCATGTGCGTAATTTCCAAGTCGCGTGATCGCTTCAGCCTGGGTGAATATACCTTTTCTTCTCCCGACTCTGTGTTTCACTTTGTCGCGTAGTCTGTGAACACATTGGAATATTCCTTCTCCGTCTTCCAACTTAGCTTTTCTCTTCAGTCAAAAGGTCACCAGATCCACGTCATAAGCCTTTGTGAAGAGTGGGACCCTCTCAGTCAGTCAGGTAATCGCAGGAGCCTCAGCGAATATTCCATTTTATCTCCCGACTTTGCTTTTCACTTTGTCGCGTAGTCTCATGACCTTATCGAATATTCCCTTTGTGTTCCCAGACTTAGCGATGAGCCCTCAGTCATAATGTTTCGGAATAGTAATGTTACAAGTCACACAAAGCAGGGGCCCACCTTCAGTCATGAAGTCGCATGAAGTTTCAACAGTTAGAAAAAATGTCTCCCGACTTCGCGATTTACCTTGGGTCGCCTTGTTGCGGGAATGAAGTGATGACTCAACGTTCCAATGTGCAAATAGATGAACCAATGGCTATGTGACAGATGGCATAATACGTGTGGATACGGGTCCTCATCGGGTAATCGCCAGACGAAGTAAATTGGGTCACACGACTTGGTGACTAAGTGTTCTTTTCCCTATGTCGCGTGATCACGAGATGATTTAAGGGCATGCTCAGTTTTTTAGCGACTTAAGGACAATCATCTGATGCAAAGCATAGATGATCCAATGGTGGTCGCTAAGTCTGGTGATCAAAATTCCCTACGTGAAAAGTACTCCTGACTCAGCGATAAAGGGTAGTCAGGATGTCGCTAGAAAGATTAAGGGACACATGCTGACTGTTAGGATAAGTCAAAGGGCTCGGTGCTTGGTTCTCCTGACTTGGCGACTGTGTGGTCACGTAGTCTTGAAATGAAAAGATAACATCTGGTGACAAGGAGACTAACCGTGACAGTCTAAGGTGACAGTTAGGCACTGGGTCGCTAGAAGAATGGTGAGTTAAGGAATTTTCCTCGCGACTTTGATATTTCACAGTTGGGATGTCGTTGGATCTGGACTCAGGTTAAACAGGGGTAAAGAGTACATGGTCGCCAAGTCTAGAGATATAACTGTGGTTAACATCATTTTCCCATGACAAGGAGACTAACGGTCAGTCGCGTTGTCCCTTGACTTTGAATTTGAAATATGGCAGCAAGTTTGACACTGTGAAACGCTCGGCAGCCATGGTTTCTGTTTACTCATGTTCCAGAATTGATCAGAGGGTTTCTAGTCATAGGAAATCATACATGGAGTAGTTTCTCGACCTTTGAATAGATTTGTTTCAATGTCGGTGAAAAAGAGGAGCTTCAGTGTGTTTTAGAACAGAGCAGAATTATGACTGAGTTTCCAGAAGTGCCAAGAAGAAGGAGAAGAAGTCTTGGGCGATGACAAGGAGAACACTTGGCCATGCACTGTTCACAGACAAGAGGGGAAGTTATTGTAGAGAAATATAGGTGAACAGGTGTGCACAGCTTTCAGAGTAAACATAAATTGCTACTATCCACCATCTACCAAATCTAATTTTCAATTGCCAAATCGAGGAGGAGCATGAAAATATCTGTGAATATCTGTTTGACTCGGTCATTCTCCACCGCCTCTTCTCTCTCTTTTCCTCTCTCCTGTGATTTTAGGGTTAGGTTTTTCCATGACTATCTGAAGCTTGTTACATCCTAAGGGATTCCAAGATGGTCATAGCCCTATATATAGCAGAAAAGTTGCAATTTGCAAGGGTCGGTTCTTCTTCCTTTTGTTCTTGCTGTCTTTGTAACTTTTTTGGAGTTCCTGATAGAGACAAAGAGATTTTGTAACCCAGGAGTTCATTTTTTTGCAGAAGGCATACTCTGTGACATTTCTTTGTCCCTGGTGTATTTTCTGTATGAGTCTGTAACTCACTGTGAGAAGTAATATGCAGAGTTTCAATTCTTGGATCAATTTGCTAGATTGTGTCAACCTTGTCTCTTTTCTGCTTGTCTGTATGTGTCTTGATTGTTGATGGATTAACTATGGATGATTTTATTCCTCTTAATGAGTCCTTTCACAGCATCTACTTGCAGAAGTGTATGTCTTCTTGTAGGTTGTAACTAGTGTTTTATTGTTTAAAGCTGTTAACTGTGAAGAAGTCTTTCCTTTTAAATGGTTTACTCATGACCTTGTTATGAAATATTTATGCATGCCTATACAAGAGACTTGTGTTTTACTTTCAATTCAAAGTTAGTTGACCCAGGAGTTTATCCTGTGTGTGTTATGTTTTCATGCCATTTTCGGTGCATCACCTAGTAGGTAGTTTGCTTTTAGTCATTTCCCTTTCAAAGCAATCCTTCTATCCCTTTCCCTCA
>MU224834.1:2976783-2989732 GCA_018584345.1 Thuja plicata | reverse complement strand
GATTATTTACCTCAAATCTGCATTGATATTGATCAAATCCAGGAGGTATGTGATCTGGTCTTTCACTATCAGGATATGCTTCAAGAGTTTCAGATCCTTCAAGTGGTATTGCATATTTTTTCAGTTTTCTCATCCGCTATTGATAAGGAAAGGCAGATATTTCTCAGAGCCAGTGAATGGTTTTGTTTGACCAGCTTCTGCACTGGTTAGTTTAGTTTTTAGATTAGGTTTTTCCAGTTTTCTAGAGTAGTTTTCTACTTTCCAAGAAGTGCACGCGCACAGTTTTGCCGCTGTCAAGAAATGTGTTCAGAGTGACTCCATGCCCAATGGATATGTTAAGGCAACTGGTCTTTATGCTTAGCAGGCAAGCATCCTGCAGAAATTGCCAAAAATGTTGCCCAATTTTTCCACCCTTGTGCACTTTTCTCTAACCCTTAGAACCCCTGAAAAACCCTAAGTCCTCCATTTTTGAACGAGGTAAAAACCCTAAGTCTTGGCTCTTATGTTTCGCAGTTACTTTTTCCCATCACTAAGAGCATGTGCTTAATTTCCAAGTCGCGTGATCGCTTCAGCCTGGGCGAATATACCTTTTCTTCTCCCGACTCTGCGTTTCACTTTGTCGCGTGGTCTCTGAACACATTGGAATATTCCTTCTACGTCTTTCGACTTAGCTTTTCTCTTCAGTCGCGAGGTCACCAGATCTACGTCACAAGCCTTTGTGAAGAGTGGGACCCTCTCAGTCAGTCGGGTAATCGCAAGAGCCTCAACGAATATTCCCTTTTATCTCCTAACTTCACTTTTCACTTTGTCGCATAGTCTCATGACCTTATCGAATATTCCCTTTGTGTTCCCAGACTTAGCAATGAGCCCTTAGTCGTGATGTCGCAGAATAGTAATGTTACAAGTCACACAAAGTAGGGGCCCACCTTCAGTCATGAAGTCGCATGAAGTTTCAGCAGTTAGAAAAAATGTCTCCTGACTTTGCGATTTACCTTGGGTTGCCTTGTCACGGGAACGAAGTGATGACTCAGTGTTCCAATGTGAAAATAGATGAACCAGTGGCTGTGTGACAGATGGCATAAGACATGTGGATGCGAGTCCTCAGTCGGGTAATCACCAGACGAAGTAAATTGGGTCACACGACTTGGCGACTAAGTGTTCTTTTCCCTATGTCGCGTGATCGCGAGATGATTTAAGGGCATGCTCATTTTTTCAGTGACTTAAGGACAGCCATCCGATGCAAAGCACAGATGATCCAATGGTGGTTGCTAAGTCTGGTGATCAAAATTCCCTACGTGAAAAGTACTCCCGACTCAGCGATAAAGGGTAGTCGGGATGTCGCTAGAAAGATTAAGGGACACATGCTGACTGTTAGAATAAGTCAAAGGGCTCGGTGCTTGGTTCTCTCGACTTGGCGACTATGTGGTCACGTAGTCTTGAAATGAAAAGATAACATCTGGCGACAAGGAGACTAAACATGATAGTCTAAGGTGACAGTTAGGCGCTGGGTCACTAGAAGAATGGTGAGTTAAGGAATTTTCCTCACGACTTTGATAATTCACAGTCGGGATGTCGCTGGATCTGGACTCAGGTTAAACAGGAATAAAGAGTACATGGTCACCAAGTCTAGAGATATAACTATGGTTAACGTCATTTGCCCATGACAAGGAGACTAACAGTCAGTCGTGTTGTCGCCTGACTTTGAATTTGAAATATGGCGGCAAGTTTGACACTATGAAACGCTCGGCAGCCATGGTTTCTGTTTACTCGTGTTCCAGAATTGATCAGACGGTTTCTATTCATAGGAAATCATACACGAAGTAGTTTCCCGACCTTTGAATAGATTTGTTTCAATGTCGGTGAAAAAGAGGAGGTTCAGTGTGTTTCAGAACAGAGTAGAATTATGACTGAGTTTCCAGAAGTGCCAAGAAGAAGGAGAAGAAGTCTTGGGCGATGACAAGGAGAACACTTGGCCATGCACTATTCACAGAAAAGAGGGGAAGTTATTGCAGAGAAATATAGGTGAACAGGTGTGCACAGCTTTCAGAGTAAACATAAATTGCTACTATCCACCATCTACCAAATCTGATTTTCAATTGCCAAATCGAGGAGGAGCATGAAAACATCTGTGAATATCTGTTTGACTCGGTCATTCTCCACCACCTCTTCTCTCTCTTTTCCTCTCTCCTGTGATTTTAGGGTTAGGTTTTTCCATGACCATCCGAAGCTTGTTGCATCCTAAGGGATTCCAAGATGGTCATAGCCCTATATATAGCAGAAAAGTTGCAATTTGCAAGGGTCGGTTCTTCTTCCTTTTGTTCTTGCTGTCTTTGCAACTTTTTTGGAGTTCCTGACAGAGACAAAGAGATTTTGTAACCCAGGAATTCATTTTTTTTTAGAAGGCATACTCTGTGACATTTCTTTGTCCCTGGTGTATTTTTTGTATAAGTCTGTAACTCACTGTGAGAAGTAATATGCAGAATTTCAATTCTTGGATCAATTTGCTGGATTGTGTCAACCTTGTCTCTTTTCTGCTTGTTTGTATGTGTCTTTATTGTTGATGGATTAACTATGGATGATTTTATTCCTCTTAATGAGTCCTTTCACAGCATCTACTTGCAGAAGAGTATGTCTGCTTGCAGGTTGTAACTAGTGTTTTATTGTTTAAAGCTGTTAACTGTGAAGAAGTCATTCCTTTTAACTGGTTTACTCATGACCTTGTTATGAAATATTTATGCATGCCTATACAAGAGACTTGTGTTTTACTTTCAATTCAAAGTTAGTTGACCCAGGAGTTTATCCTATGTGTGTTATGTTTTCATGCCATTTTTGGTGCATCACCTAGTAGGTAGTTTGCTTTTAGTCATTTCCCTTTCAAAGCAATCCTTCTATCCCTTTCCCTCAAAAGTTTACTTTCCTGTTTAAGAAGCAAATTAAGGTGATTATCCAAGAGGAACCAGCCTAGAATCTGGAGGTCTCATCTCAGTTAGCATAGGTCCCACAACCTAGAGATGATTCCCTTGTTATACTGGATTATCAAGACCAAGAGAGCTTGAGATCAGAGGCACAAATTCAGTGTATAACAGTCCAAAGAAGGCTTCCTCATCTTCAATGGGGGATAGAAGGAATAAGTTAGTTCAAGAAGATGACACTCAAACTGTTACTTCTCACATTTCCAAGGTAGGGCTAATACTAGATGGAGAGAACTTGATGTTAAGGAGAACCTTATTGAAAGTACCTAACACCATAGAGCCACCCCAAAGAAAGAACTTATTCAAGACAACTAGTACTAGATGGAGAGAACTTGATGTTAAGGAGAACCTTATTGAAAGTACCTAACACCATAGAGCCACCCCAAAGAAAGAACTTATTCAAGACAACTTGTAGGTCTCATGGGAAGATTTGCAAGGTCATAGTGGACTCTGGATCCACTGAGAATATAGTGTCCGCTGAGATGGTGGAGAATTTGAAGTCGAGAAGGATACCTCATACCACACCTTACAAGGTTTCATGGTTGAACAAGGGTCAACAAATAGTGGTAGATGAGAAAAATATGGTTGAGTTTGAGATTGGGGAATATAAGGACAAGGTCCTATGTGACATACTACCTATGGATGCATGCCATTTTCTCCTAGGATGTCCATGGCACTATGATGTCAAAGAAATACATGATGGAGAGAAGAACAATTATGTTATCACCAAACTAGGAAAGAAATTCCAAATGGATCTATTTCAAGAAACCAATGAAGAGAAGCATGTTAGGATAAGTGTGATGTTAATGAGTGGGAAAGAGTTTTTAAAGGCCATGAAGAAGTAGAAAGGAGTATGTTGTGCAGTAGTGATCAAACCAAAGGAGGAGACTAATGAGAAAGTCTGTTTTCCACCATAGATATAAGATTTGTTGGAGAAGTATCATGACATAGTAGATAACAGCTTTACAAGTGCCTTACCACCTATGAGGGATGTGAATCGTCAGATTGACCTTATTCCTGGAGCAAATTTTCCAAACAAGGCTGCATATAAGATGACACCAAGCCAAAATGCAAAGATAGAAAAATAGATCCAAGATTTGTTCGATAAGGGATTGATAAGGAAGAGTTTGAGCCCATGTGTTGTGAAAACAATACTTGCACCTAAGAAGGATGGAAAATGGAGGATGTGTACAGACTCCAGGGCTATAAACAAGACCATAATCATATATAGGTTCCCAATGCCACAGATAGAAGACTTGATGAATAATATTGGAGGGTCTTGCTAATTTTTAAGGTGGACTTGAAGTCAGAGTATCATCAGATAAGGGTGAGGCTAGGTGATGAGTTAAAAATAGATTTTAAGACCAACGAGGGTTTATATGAGTGGCTAGTAATGCCCTTTGGTCTAAGTAATGCACCTATCACATTCATGAGGCTCATGAATGAAGTGTTGGAAGAATTTATTGGTAAGTTTGTAATAGTTTACCTTGATGATATTTTGATATTTAGTAGGTCCAAGGAGGAGCACATGAAGAATTTGGAGATGGTATTAAGAAATCTACCTGAAGATAAGTTGATGATAAATCAGAAAAGTGTGAGTTTCTCAAAACTGAACTAGTCTACCTTGGTTTTATGGTTGCTAATAGATGTATGAAAATGGACCCTGATAAAGTTAAGTCCATTTTGGAGTGGCCTACACCTAGGCCCATAGGGGATATTAGGAGTTTCCATGGGTTGGCCTCATACTATAGGAAATTTTTGAGAAATTTCAGTCATGCATGCGCCCCAATTCTGAACACCATAAAAGGTGGAATCAAATGCAAGTTAGAATGGATAGTAACAACAAACTAGGGGTTTGAGATGTTTAAAAAGAGGATTGAAGAGCTACCTACACTTAGATTCCCTAACTTTAATCAACTCTTTGTAGTAGATTGTGATGCTAGCAAGCTGGCTATAGAAGCAGTGCTAAGCCAAGAGGGACACCATGTGGCATTCTTCTCTAAGAAGTTGAATGAGGAAAAAAAAAAGTACTCCAAATATGATTTGGAGTTATATGCCATGGTGCAAGCCTTGGAGAAGTGGAGACACCACCTATTACCTAGGGAGTTTGTGGTCTATACTAATAACCATGCCTTAATTTTCCTAAATGGACAAGAAAAACTAAATCAGAGGCATATGAAGTGGGTAGAATCATTGAAAGATTACACATTTGTTATTAAGCATAAGAAGGGAGTTGGAAACAAGGTTTCAGATGCTCTTAGTAGAAGAGTATTCACAATCAAGGAGATACAACTACAAAGTGTAGGGTTGGATGATTTGAAAGACCTCTACAAGGAAGACAAAGATTTCAAAGAAGCTTATGAAGCTTGTATAAAGTTTCAGTAGGGGTTCAAGGTAGATTTCAGTGAGTTTGTGTTACAAGAAGGCCTATTGTTCAAAGGTCATCTTATGTGTATACCTTAGTTCTCAATGAGGGATAACATTGTGAAGGAAAAACACCAAGGAAGCTTGGGAGGCCACTTTGGAGTGAATAAAACATTGGAGCAGGTGAATAGGCATTACTATTGGCCTAATATGCAAATAGATGTGAGGATATTTGTAGAACAATGTCAAATTTTTTAGAGGGAAAAAATACAAAGAAACAATAGTGGGTTGTATCAACCATTAACTATACCCCAAAGGCCTTGGGAGTGCCTTAGTGTGGATTTTGTTTTGGGGTTACCAAAGACACCTAGGGGACATGACAATGTGTTTGTGGTAGTAGACCATTTCAATAAGATGGAACACTTCATTCCATGCAACCAAACAAATGATGCTTCTTAGATTGTAGGACTCTTCTTTAGGGATATTGTAAGATTTCATGGTTTGCCTTTGAATATTAGTAGTGACAGGGATACAAAGTTTGTGGGTTACTTCACGAGAACTCTTTGGTAGATGCTTGGAACTAATTTGTCTTTCTCCTCAGCCTACCATCCATAGTCAGATGGGAAAATAGAAGTGGTGAACAGGTCACTTGGGAATTTGCTGACGTGTTTGACTAAACAACATGGGCAATCTTGCGATCATATCATAGGGTTTGTAGAATTTGCATATAATGAATCCATTAATAGGAGTACAGATAAAAGACCCTTTGAAATAGTTTATGGGGTCAATCCTAGAGGGATTTTGGAGCTGAGGGATCTTAGTTTGATGGACAAGAGGAGTGCACAAGGAGAATCATTTTTAGAGAAAATGAAGGAGCTGCATGATCAAGTCAATAAGACTTTACAATTTAACAAGTGGAGAAGTACAAAACCAAAGATGATAAGACTAGGAGGGACTTGCAAGTCAAGGTTGGGGATCTAGTACTTTCCTATCTCAGGAAGGAGAGGTTACCCAAAGGCTAACTAAATAAGCTACTCATGAAGAAGATTGAACCACTAAAGATTTTGCATAAATATGGAAAGAATGCCTATGAAGTGGAATTGCCCCCTGATTTGGGAATTTCACCTATTTTCAATGTTTGTGATTTATATCCTTATAGGGGATCACCTCTAGACATAGGTCAGCCTATACTTATAGATTTGGAGGAAGATTATTGGATGAAAGATTTGCCTACTCCAAAGCCATTGCAATTGGAAAGTGTCTTGGAATTTAAGGTGATAAAGAAGACAAGAAAGGTTAACTACAAGGAGTATCTCATCAAGTGGTAGGGACTACTTGAAGCTGAGGCTACTTGGATGATAGAGCTTGAGATTCTCAAACATGGGGTCACTCTTGAAGACCTCCTAACTCAAGGGACTTGAGTTATTTTTTCCAGGGGAGTATGGTGCACTAAACGTCCCTATTTAATGTTTTGGTGTTGTTTAGGGTTGGATTAGGATTTTTTGTGAGTGGTAGAATAAGTTCCCAAAGGTTGGAATCAATGTTAGTCTAACTTCAAGTTTGTAAGGGCTTTAGTGCTCATTAGGGGTTTTGGGTCTTTTGACTTCCCATTATGGAAAAGTTGCCATTTTAGTGAAACATGGGATGGAGGTATGTTTTAGGACACTACATATCCTATTTAGGGTCCTAGGAGTCAACATCAATCATCGAGTTGACATAGAAAGTCAAAATGCAAAAATTTGCTAGCAACTTTGAAAGTTGCTCGAGCAACTTTTGCAAGAAATGAAAAAATGTAGTTAAACTAATTTTTAATTACCCATGCTTAGTATATGAGAATGGAATTGATGTTTGGACAAGGTTAATGAGATTTTGTATTGGCACACTTATTTCTGACACCATTGTACAGATGACTGTATCCTCATTTGCATAATCTGCACTGTGACTTTGCTTTTGTACGGTCCTATACGGATTGGCATAGGTGATCGAGCTCCATGTTTGTGTAGTGTTTCCTTTCATATTTCATATGAAATGGGTAGTTTTATTTTAAGTTTAGTAGAAGTTAAGTTGTACATTTTTGAAGGTCATTGGTTTGACAGAGACATAAACATTGTTACCTTGTTAGAAATGGCTCTAACCTAGTTTTCCTTCGATGGATGTGTCTGAAACCATGGGGAAATTAGGTTTAGGGTCTATAGATAGTTTTTTAGGTTTATTTTTGGTTTTCTCTTTGGATTTCATAAGCCAAATATGAAGCCCTATGGCTGATTGGTGAAACCAGGTGAGCCAAGATAGGGAGAAGATTGAATTTGTGTGAGCACCCAAGACCTTTTGGGGAACATTTAGTGGCATTTATAGATGAAATAGATAGTCTCCTAAAAGGATTCAATGGTGGTTTTAGGTTAATCAATAATGGGAGACAAGATTTGCAATTTTTCATGATCACTGGTTCAGAGGCCTAATTAATAGGCTATAATCTAGGGCCTGCAAGAAAGTAGAGTTTTGGGTGCCATCAGAGGTCAGAATTTTGGATTCTGATAGGGTTGAATGATGTATTGAATATTTTCAAGTTTTTTTGTGGCATCACTTGGGGATTTTGGAAGCAATAGGCCAAAATCGGTGAAAATAGACCTATAGGAGTTCAGCAACTAGCCCTCTTAGTGAGTTAAAGGCCAATTGGATTGGTGGAGCATCTTGGAGAGTTTGGATGGATGTAGAATTACCAAGAAAGGGTCAATAAGTGTATGGAGAGTCTCAGTAAGTGTGTGGGAAGATCCTAGGTAGAGGATTGGCAATCTAGGTGGAGTTGTAGGGAAGGAAGCTAAGCTTTTGGTTAACTATTTGGACTAGTTGAGCTTACAAATCTTGGAGTCTTGCAAGAACCAACTATACCTTAGAGGAGAATTTTGTGGAGAGGGTCTTGGAGATCCTATATACACCAAAAAATACTCACATTATATTACCTTCAAATATTTGTTTATTCCGTATGTACATACATACATCTCTCTCTCTCTCTCTCTCTCTCTCTCTCTCTCTCTCTCTCTCTCTCTCTCTCTCTCTCTCTCTCTCTCACTTACATTATCTCATGCATCAGATACAAAATTATTTTTCCATTTATATACACATCTGATAAGTTAATTACATAGGTCACCCAAGCCATAAAACATGTCGACTTCATTATAAAAGATATTATAGTTATACTTAAGACCCTACAAGTTAACCTAAATATAGGTCATACATACAATATCTTCATACCATGTAACCAAAAGACCTAAACATAGGTCACACTTAAGATATGAATATTACATAGAAAATTTACTAAAGATAGGTAAATTCAGGAACCAACAGAACACTGCAGCTAGAACCATCTCTTGATAAAAAAAACTTTTGAACCAACCAAAAGATTAAAATTGATATAATTTTTAGACATAATATATAATCACTATACTATAAATTTATGATGAAATACAAAAGTGTCTAGGTAGAAGGAACACTTTGAAGAACTCTGTAAGCACAACAGTCAATGGGTATAGATAGAAATTACAACCACCATAATGTATTGATGTACCAAAAGATGTATTCTAATAATAGGAACAAGTACACCCAATACCACACACAAAAATGAAATGTACAAAATATGTTCTAAATGCATAACTAGAAGCTTGATATATGACCGACAACCATAAACATCCAACTAACACTGTCAATAACCAATCAATACCGCCAAGTAACTGATATGGAGGTTTTGACATCAATGACAACAAGACCTGTAAATTCAATATGTCTAACAAATAAACCCTCAATTATAATGAATGGTCATTGCAGCCACCCAATGCTTAAGACTTTTTAGGAAAATGAGTCATTTTCCTTCAAATACAAAATAGGAGATAGGCCTAACTTCACTAGTTTCCTATTTGAGCTAGTGAACTGTATTTCTTACGTTACATTTTGGTGATCTTGATTTCCTTACATTTCCATTTTGATTTGGTGTCTAGATCAGATTTTTATGCATTGTATTAGTCGATATTTTTATCAGAACATTGTTACATTTTATGCATTTAAATATCTAGGTTCACCTTTGTTATATTTTGGTATTCCTAACTCCTTACATACCATTTCTAATTTGGACATATAGATCTACTTTATATACATGTAATTAGCAATAATTTTCTTTCATTTGTCATTTATATATTTTAATCAATGAAAAAGGACATAAATATTCATTATTTTTTCATGCATTTTACTCAAGTTTTAATTGTATTTGATTAGATTCATAATGTAGATATTTCCTAGAGGTAATAGTGGCATAGAATCCCTTTTATTACTTTATCTATCTTCTAAATATCCTTCTATCATTGAGGACATATTTTCTCTAGAACATATCACTTTTACCAATGCTTTCTCTCTTTGAGATGAACCATTGGAAGATGACGTTAATTATTCTCTTGATATTTTTCCCACCCATGAGAGTAATTTAGTCAAATAGGATGATATTGTGGTAAAGGAGACTAGTATGATTGACATTTCTTATATTCCTTTTAATGATCTTCCCTTTATATATGAATTATAAATCAATGATGTTTATTCTGATGTTTATCCTTATCCTAAGCCCCCCCACCCTATGCAGATATTTTAGAGAAAGAGGAGGATAATATAAACACCTTAATTAATGTCACGTTAACTTCACTAAATGACATCCCTTTTAGAGACAACACATTGATGGAATTTGTAAATTTACCTTCTAAAATGTATCCTAATCATAAGGATAACTTGGAGAAAAAGGATAATATTATTACTACTTCACTTGATGCTCTCTCTTCTAGAGATAAAACCTTGAACAACCAAGAATGTAGTCAAGTCAATGTTTTCCATATTTTGGGTAGTGAGAAGCCTTATATTATTGTCGATCTTCATCAAGATACCCCTCAACCTTGGAAAATAAACTATTAGTTATGGTGAAACATGCTCAATGATTTGATTATCATACAATATCTCACAACCTATAATATATTAAAAAACAAGGAAAAATCTAATGTTCTTCCCTTGTCTCAAATTCTTCCTCACCCTATTGTCCTTCATAACAAGTTGGTGAGGAGTATGATATTATTTAAAAATTCATTCTACTCCCACTAAGATATATATTTGAGACTTGGTTCAAATTCTACCCACACACCATGCTATGCTTCAAGATGTTATCAAAAATACTATTGAACCTCTTCATATTGAACCTAATGATATGATAGCCCTATTGAAATGTATGAATACAACTAAACCTAAAGATGATATCTTGTTCTCCCATGATGAGCTTCCTTATTTATAATTTCAAAATCAATATGATTCTCTCATGATTGGGGTTATTATTAATAATGCTATTAAAAAAAAATTTATTGATAATGGATCTATTCTTAATATTTATAGCATTGATTTATAAAATAAAATTAATGTGGATACTTCTCTTATTCAACATGATTCTATTCCTATTCATGAATTTGACAATATTAAAATAAGGTAATATAGCCTTACATATTGAAATAGGTCTTGTAACTTTACCTATACCTATTCATGTCATTTCCCAGTACACTCACATACAACCTTCTTCTAGGAAGACCTCTACTTCATGCTATGTAGACCATCCCTTCAACTCTTCATCACAAAGTAAAATTCATTTGTAACAACATAATTTAAACCATTGAAGTTGATGACAAACTAAAAGTCTATTTACCGGAATAACATTATTCTATTCCTTCACTAATACAAGATGATACAGCATCTCAAGAGTGTTGAATAGGTTGAATAACTGGGGGGGGTGAGTTTTGTATTCACAAATACTTTTTGAAAAATTTACAGTGTCGGTAAACTAAAAAACCATACAAGTGATAATGATTGTTATATCAATATTAAGTTATGTTCTGCCACTAACCACATCAATCAATCATAACAAATGTAAAAATCAAAGCCTAGAACCACCAAAAAAAGGAACCCTAGAATTTACATGGAAACCCAAATTGGGAAAAACCACAAATAATCTAATTATCATGAAATGAAACAACGATTAAGGTGAATTTTACAAGGATTTTATTGTTGGTTTTCTCACTACAGTTTTCTCATTGTGGTTGGCTTACTGCTAGTTAGGCTAACTACCCTTATACAAAAAATATGTTTGATAGAAAAATATGAATTAATAAGATTGCATCTAAATATGGATAAAATATTTCAACAATTAAGCTCAGTTACCACATCCTATAGTAGATTTCATTGGTGATCTTCTCTCTATATACCATTATCTAGTCTAATAAAGATCTGTATGCAAACTTCTTTCTTAATCTCTCAATAATCTTCCACACTTGAATTCATCTTGCATACATCATTGTCAAGAGCTCACTCAAAGACTCTTTTTATAACTCTCTTATCTTCTTCCACACTCACACTCTTACACCACAAATGCAAAAGGTTTTCTTTATTTATACAAGTATCTGGTCATGCACATGTCAAACACACCAAAATAATCTATCAATCTCAAATCAAAAATATATTACAATTATATTTAATACACTACCACCAATCCTAAATCTACAACATACTTAAGAAAAATTTACAAAACTTTACACCGGGACCATATATAGGTTGCACTTAAGATGATTACAATGCATATTACATTTACAAAAAAATTCAAAACACCATACCCAAGACCAAATCATGATAATCAAATGTTCTAATCCCACCGATAGATGAAACTAGATAGAACATGTCTAGAATACAATACTAAAAGATAACTAATGAAATGCAAAAAATCCTAGATATCTAGAAGACCTAGAAGAATTATTTAGGTATAGTAGTCAACAATAACCAATACAAGATACCATAGACCACTTATTATTGAAATCACACAAGTGTACCAAAATATGTAATCCTTTAGTAGAACAGAGTACACCTTCCATAGAGCACCAAAAATGTGTGTACTAAACCTATTATGTACATAACCAATACTTGTGATACTTTTCTAAAATCCAATAGGTACATAACCAAAAATTCCAACAACCAACCGATACTGCCAAGATGTCAGTATGAAGGTTTTGACATCAATGACAACAATGCCAGAAATATCTGAATCTAACAAACTCCCCCTTTGGCATTAATGGAAAAAGAATAAATATATAGAACATCCAAAAAAAAAAATCCCCCTGAGTAGACACACCATTAATATTTTTGACTTCTTTCTCTTCTTTTTTCCATAATAGAAAAGGGCTAAAAACTATGTAGTAGAGAAGCTTCAAGGAAATACAAAAACTTAATGATAAAATTTTTCTTATACCTTTCCATCAAGATTGAATGCTCCTTCTTCCACTCAACAATAATAGCACCCATCCGGGCACATAGACTATCATGTTTTATCAACAAATTAAAAGATGAAATCCAGTTCGGAGACTAAATTTGTCATTCATAATCATTTTCTTCAGAAAGAATACCAAAAACATGTCTAACAAAACCTCAATCATGTCCTTTACCAACCAAAATTTCTTCACCAAATCTTCTCTTTGCCTATGTACCAAAAATAACTAAGTGTGAAGCTAAATGACCTTTATCTTCTATTTTCTTTTCTTGTCCTTGAAATGGTC